>OY764963.1:1713889-1776389 GCA_963668005.1 Melieria crassipennis
GGATGACAGCCGACAAGTTGACGCTCGTTGGTGTGAGCTGTGTTTCAGAATTTCAATTATAGTTCCAACAATTAGCGAACAATTCAATTCGACTAACAGTCGTGATTTTAAATTACCAAATCCTCTTAGCACAAACATTGCCCCGTCAGCGAGAAAGAGACACAAACTTTATTACATTGTCTCGAAGTTAATGCGTTGTATTACCAGTAAATACCGTTATATAAAAATGTAACGGATTTAGTAGTGGAAATAAAATGGCATAGAGAGCAAAAAATAAATTGAAAGCACGAGCAACGATCTAAGCAGAGCATAAGCCAGTGAAATTTGCCAATGAAATGTGTGAAACTCCGCTCGCTGCTTGGTGCGGCAGCAAGACATTCCACCGCAGTTGTAATTCGCTGCCTGCCTGCAGGAGGCTCTTGTGCACCAACGCCGCCTTGCGGAATGCACCAGTGATTCTCGGTGGCGCTGCGTCGTCAGTAATTGAATTATGCTTGCCACGTCGCGCGCTAACAATGCAACGCTGTGTGTGTGTGTGAAATTAATTACGGCAACTGCGAATGCCATTGTTGGCGTTATTTTCTAGCACTAAATATTTGAGTTGAATTCCAGCGTATTTGTGTGTGTTTAATTACATCAGGTGGCGACAATTTCACACTAAAGTCTGCAACAACTCGTAGGTGTTGTATACAACACTTTCACTTGTATGAACTTTAATTAAGTAAAGTATAAGAAATCGAAAGTGAACAACAATTTTATGCTCAAGTAATGGTTTTCGCATTTCAACTTTTAGTCAGCTTTTACTAAGCCCAACAAATCGAGCCGAATTAATTGCATTGCTTGAAGGTTGAGCAAAAGTTTGCCTGGACAGTTGGCGCACTTTCACTTCATGTTGTCATGATTTACGTCAAACATTTACCAAATCCTCAACTCATTTCATTCGCCCGAATGCTCGCAATTCAGTTGTCAGCGCACTTATGTGAGCTTGTGGACTGAGTTTCGGCGAAAAACTTCTTGGCGCACTTAGCTTCAGAAGTACTTTAATAAATTGGCATTTTCGGCTTCAAGTCGAACAAAGTTTCAACTCCAACACACATGCAGAGCTACTTAAATATCTGACGATACACACAGCAATCGCACACATTTCTTTTGGAGTTTGTCAAATTAAATGCGCTGTTGTCAGCAGTCGGCAGTGTCAGTTTTGTGCGTTGAATCGCTTGCTCGAGTGTTTGAATAAGTAAGAAGTAGCAAAAGTTATGCTGGCGGCTTCAGTGAGAGTTATGTGTCGGTGGCGTACATTTATCGTTGCAAATTCCAAGTAGCTACTTAGCGTACAGACTGCGAAGAACAACTGCACATACATACTTACAGGTGCAATTTTTGGCGTATTTGTGTAGCTTGTCAAGGTGTCAATGTGCCTTTCAACTAAAGTTTAAGAATTTTGTCCATCAGTTAACGATTAAATAGAAATTTAACCAAATAAATACATATGCCAACTAGTTTTACAATGTCCAGAAACCAATGTTCAAACGCATACAAAGCGCTTTTCGCTTTCCCTAACGGCCTCTCAGCTACTTGAAGTGCAACGAGTCATGTGCAACGCCTGCAACACGTAGCACAGCATGTAAAAACAAAAAAAACGTGCTCAGTGTCGGCACATTAGTGCACATAATAAGTTTCTGAATGCATATAAAGTGAGAGCACGCAGCAGACAGCGAAGTTCTGCACTTAGCTGGACAAGCTTTCAGCACCGCAACGCTAACAAATTGCAATGACTCGGCCATACGCACTCGAGCCGCAACGTCAACCCAACATGTTCAAAATATACACATTGTATATTTTACCGGACTGTGGCGCTCAGCTTCGCATGCAGAGCAGTGCGAGAAATTCTACCAACAGTAGCGGCACTGAGGGAGTTTTTTCATTTTGTTGTTATTGTTGTTATTGTTGTAATTTCCATATTCTCTCGTATTACGTGTCATCCTGTCGCGTGCACAAGTTGCCTACCTGCGCTGCTGTACCTTGCGCCAGTCTTTGCGTCCAAAGGTGCGTATACGTGATGTGCTCTGTCATTGCTCATTGTGTTGCGGCATTAACCGGTTTGTTGAGTTTATTTAGTTAGCATGCACAATGCTTCATGGCCACTAAATGACGCCTGAGCGCATGTTGCAAGCACTAGAAAAAGTAGACATTTGTAGTTTTTTGAAGTGGCAGTTTTTATAATATTTCTAGTAGTGAATTGTTTGGACACGAGAGACAGGAAACAAATTTTACACAAATCTTGGATTAAAAGTTGAAAAAGCATTTAAAAATATTACAAAATTAAATACATTTCAAACAATATCAAATAATGAATTTAAAAAAATTCAACATTTCATATACAAATAATAAATAATAAATACACTTATACGCACTGTTGCTCTTTATAAAAAATCTCAAAAATTTGCTTTAAATACTCGTATTGTAAAAATAAACATTTTCAAACAATATCAAAAAATGTATTTTAGAAATTAAATGTTTTTAAATACAATGTTTATGACACTTATACGCACCGTTGTTCCTTATAGGAAATCTCAAAAATTACTTTAAATATTTCAGAAATTATCTCATTTCAAACAATATAAAAAACTAATTTCAAAAAATAAATTTTTTTTAATATACAATGTTTATAACACTTATACGCACCGTTATCCTTTATAGCAAATCTCAAAAATTGCTTTAAATATTTCAGAAATTATTTTTTAAAAATTATATTTTAAAATTAAGATTTTTTTAAACACAATGTTTAAAACACTTATACTCACCGTTGGCCTTTATATGAAATCTCAAAAATTGCTTTAAATATTTTTTAAATTAACACATTTCAAACAATATCAATGAAATTTATTTTAAAAATTTAGTTTTTTTAAATACAATGTTTATAACACTTATACACTTATGTCCCTTATAGCAAATCTCAAAAATTACTTTAAATATTTCAGAAATTAACTCATTTCAAACAATATAAAAATCTAATTTTAAAAAAATAAATTTTTTTAAAATACAATGTTAATAACACTTATACGCACAGTTGTCTTTTATAGCAAATCTCAAAAATTGCTTTAAATATTTCAGAAATCAACTCATTTCAATATCAAAAAATTAATTATAAAAAATAAATTTTTTTAAATACAATGTTAAAATACTTATACGCACCGTTGTCCTTTATAGCAAATCTCAAAAATTGCTTTTAATATTTCAGAAATGAACACATTTCAAATAATATCAAAAAATTTATTTTAAAAATTAAATTTTTTTTAAATACAATGTTTATAACACTTATACGCACCGTTCGCCCTTATAGCAAGTCAACAAGTAATTTGAATATAAAAATGTGTCCCTGACAAATTCGTCTAATCGTTACATTGCCAGCAAAACGAGTACAAGTACGAATGCGAGTATTTCTGAGAGCGACTTTAGACTTGTAAACGCCTAAAAGTATGCACCAGAACGTCCACAAGTGGAATTAAATTCCCACAAGGAGTCAACTTTCCGCATGTCCACAGTCGAACGCAGGTATTATGCGACACTCACACTCACACATTAACATGCACAACGTTGGGCCGGCACACCTATTTCACACATATCGGAAGAAAATCGGTAAACAAGCTGGCGTGCGCACAAGTAAACAAATATAGACTACAAATTGAGGTAACACGCTGTGGCTTAAGGCTTCAGTCGTTTCGACTGCTTTTTGTGCACGCGGTGCCGTTGCCAACGCTCACATGACTACATCAAATATTGAGTGCATGTATGTGTGTGCGTGTGAGTACATATATATCGTATTTTATAGTGACAACTTTGCAGTCACTTACGGGTGCCAGTAAATTGACATTTGCTGGTATTGAGGGGGGAAGAGAGAGCGGCGCTCCATCGATATGTTTACGCCAAGCAGTGAGCAGTGAGCAGCGAGCGGCAGCAAGTGGCGGCTTGAGTGGCATAAGAAATTAGATACATAAACTTCAATTTAACTGTCAAAGTTGTCCTTTATTTTAGTGCATTTTGTTGCCTGTGCCGCTTCCGCATAGTTCGAGAACACTCATGTTTCAGAGGCGTTGTTCAAGTGGCAGTGTTTGCATTGAAAACAACATTGAAAGAAAAATACTCAAAAACTGATTCAATAATTCGCTGCAATACTGTTGCAGTTGAAGCAAATATTACATTTGGGTGCTGGTCAAACTTTATTCATTACAACCTAAAACGAAAGCAGCGAAATCCAAATCATTGAAAATGACGAGCGCATTAAACCAGCTGACCTGCTCGCAGCGCGCTGTGGTCGGCACTCCATCGATTCGCAGCTAAGTTTGCAGACTTAAACGGTTTAAATCAAATTACACTACAATCCATGCCCGAAAATTTAGCCGCCGTCAAATTAAATGAAATCCGCTTATCCAACAACAACAAACGATACAATTTAAGCACAATGGCAAAGAAAATTGGAAACCAAAAGCATAAAATAGCCAACAAAAAATCGATAACTGGTTGTTGGTGTAAATGTCGAGTGGAGAAAGTGATTGCACCTTGAAGGCAGCCACGAAGGAACTGCAGCGAAAAATTGAGCAACGAAGTAAAAGCGTTGAAGATGAAACGAAATGAAGTGTGTTGTGTGTTAGTGGCGGCAAAGGCGAAGCAGTTGGCCCATCGTGAAGCCAGAGAACGAAGAAAATTGAAAGAGTCCAACACGAATGCAATTTGCCGGTGGATTAGACACACACACGCACACTTTAGCGATGCAGTCGGAAATAAGAGGCAAACATCAAAGACACGTAATGCATGCAGACAATGCGGAGGTGGCCAGCGAAACAGGACGCAGACGAGCCGCAGACGACTTTGAGAGTTTTGTGTGTTGTGGTTGGAAGGCGGAATGGATTTCAGTGGGCACAGTGTTTAAAAAGAGCTGAATGAAGATTCTGAAACTGTCCTAAGTATGGACGGACATGCATTCGCAGCATGTGGAAATCATAAATAGCAAAGAAGACGTCGGCATTTGCCTTGCAGATTCGTAACGGCTGACAACATCTTCTGGTGGGTCGCTAAGCTATTCTAAGGTGTGAGTGAACATACAATAGCCCAGTGCTTCAAATACAAATCTATTTTTAGAAATCAAATCAAAGGTACAACACTCAACTACTTTTTGTATATTATGGCTTTGCTATTCCATTATCTCAGGATTCACATTTCATTCACGGAGCTGCCTCAGCTGGCTTTTCAATAACGCATCCTTCGATGCGTGGAAAATGATGAGAAGGTATACTACTTTCTGTCAGGTTTGATACATTTGGCATTGATGTGTTGAGAAGCAATCACAGGATCTACTAAGATTTCTCCGGAGGTTGAGTATATATAAAGGAAATCAACAGTGAACATCAAGTCGCCGTACAATGATGTTTACTCTGTCTAAATGCTACGATTGCTAGGATGTTGCTACAAACACTAAAAACGCATACTGTGAATCCAATTTTTCAAGACTTTGTTGAAAATTTCTGGCACTATTTGATGAATGGCTCGGACAATATTTGTCTTAAGTGTCTGCATGGTTCCTGTATTATTTGAATAAGTAGCATCGATTTGTAAAGGCACCTCACAAAAATCCTCTAATGGCGTTAAACCGTTGATCCGAGGTGACAGTCATCTTGGCCACATCGCCATTGGCTCATAGCCAAGAAAATCTAGAGCACAGTCACCGAATTAAGTGAGCAAGCGATCGATTCTTGAAAGAGTTTGGCAGCCATCTTATAAATGGTTCGCCGGTTTGAAGATTTCAGTCGAAAGAAGAGGTCATCGATAGAACAATGGCCTAATGTGATGACCTCGTGAAATCGTATTATTTGAAGGCCATCAAAACATTGGAGAAGCGCTTGACGAAGTGTATCGAACTGAAGAGAGACTCTTCTGAAAAATTAAATGATTTCTTTTGCTATTTAGAGTGTTTGTCATTTCAATTTTTAAAAATTGAACCATACTATACAAAAGATGATTAACGACAATAATCTTAGTGTCACTTCAAGTTGGACAACAGAAAATATTCTCAGGAGGGTTAATCCAAACAAAATCCTGAATGGTGAGCTCTTCGAAGCCTATTTCATGCAGTTTTGCCATAACGATAACGAATTTCTGCACCGGAGTGTTTTGTGCTGTTGAAGGAGAACTTTTTGCCCCACCAAATGTGGCAGTTTTTTGCTCCAAATCGGCACTAAATCGATCCAACAACTCAGCACAATATTTCTTCTTCGGCAATAAGGTGTTCGATGCAGTAGTTGGGCGTCGACGGTGACCGTTTCTCCGGTGGAGGAACCAAGTTGAGGACGCCCTAACATCTCTTGGTGTGACTAACTGAGGAAGAAAAGAACTTTGGTAACGCCAACACGTATGTTTATGGCCAGTTGAAAAGAAGAAGAAGATCGTTAATGCTTTTGCATCCCAAAAAAATTTATATTATCGTGTTGGCCGCCAGACCCACCAAGGCCTTCTTGGGCTTCAATTCACTCTGAGAAGTCCACTAATTCGATAGTTTCGTGGTCTTAGCTTGTTGTGAAGAATCCATGTTTCACTTTCGGCTTCGAAACAATGCAAAAATTTGTTCAGATTGCGATTGAACAGCGTCAAACACTTCTTTAAAGTTACCAAACAATTGTTTTTTGGCAATTGTAAGCAAACTCTGAACCCAGCTTGCGAAATTTAAATTCACTAAATTAAAATCACTGATCCATGAGTCGAGTCTATGGTCAGTTCAAGTTTGCTCACCTTCATTTACTGATCATTTAATATCATAATGTGAATTTTCAATCCATAATTTTTGATATGGTGACCTCAATTGGACGATCAGAAAGTTCGGTATTGCAAGGTGAGATTTTGGCAGTTCAAACCCCCAAATATCTGTTTTTTATTTTGTGTAACAGATATGTTTTCAAATAGTATTTGCCTCAAAAATTGTGGGGAACGTCTAAAATGAAATCCTGTGTGTGCCACTGTTGGCTTAAATAATACGAAATCAAGTAAACCAATCAGTGGAGGATCCAGGGGGGGGGGGGGGGGGGGGTTGGGGGTTGAACCCCCCCCCCGAAATATGTGGATCGACTATAAAACTACATACAAATGAAAAGACATTTTATAAATTTTAAGGAATTACTTTTTAAAACCCCCCCGAAATATTTTTCTGGATCCGCGCCTGAAACCAATGGTGGATGATTCCAGTCCATAGGACTTCTCAAGCTTTTCTTTGGTTTGGACAAATCTGAACCTAATGATTTTAATTTATACATTTTATAAATAAAAGTTTATTGATGGCTTAAAAAATAAAAGTCACTGACCGATTTTTATTGATGACTAAAAAAATAAAAGTCACTGCCCGATTTTTATTGGTGACTTTTATTCATACTTGTGACTTTTTTTTATTTATGACTTTTATTAATAAAAGTCACCAATAATTGTTATCATAAGACAACTAAAATAAAAATTAAAAAAAACTGTTATTTGTGGACTAATGTGGAAAAAATCAAAAATAATTCTTATTACAGGATTTTAAAATATAAATACAAAATAATTCTTATTTTTTTAATTTTTCCATAAATATTACAAAAAAAGTTTATTGCCAAGTTTGATTCTCCGTGCGAAAAGAAATGTATTCGTATATTTCATTTAGTTGTATGGCCATTCCTTCATAGTAATTTTTTTCAAATATAATTTTCATAAATAACTGTTATTTCGGGTCCCTGATATAAATACAAAAATATTTGTATCATCTTTAGTGCTAAACACGCACTGCAAGCGTGACCCGAAAAAGGCA
Organism: Melieria crassipennis; assembly: GCA_963668005.1. Taxonomy (NCBI): domain Eukaryota; kingdom Metazoa; phylum Arthropoda; class Insecta; order Diptera; family Ulidiidae; genus Melieria; species Melieria crassipennis. Next base: position 1,721,715 of record OY764963.1, read on the forward strand.
AACGTTGTACTGTACCCACACTCACACACACAGAGACCTACACATCGTCACAGTGCGCCACATTGAAATGTGTTTAGCCTCAAGCCACAAGTTTTTCCAAGACATAATGCAACACAATCTTCGTGCCATGACAAATGCAAAAATTGTGTACGCCGGTTGTAGGAAGCGAAAAATAGCATTAAAAGTTTTGTGTTTTGGGTTACAAAAATTTGGTTTTGTGAAAATAAAATAAATTTAAAGTTTACAATTGATACTTGAACAAATATGGCAAATGTTTAAAGCAACCAAAGTGCATTTTCAATAAAACACAAAATTAAATTTCACACCCGGCTGCAATGTTTGATTTAGGTGTGTTGGCACAGCGCAATGCAAACTCACACACGCACACAGCGATAGCAAATAAAAACGGTTTTGCATATTTTAACGCATATGAACACGCTTTTGATTTATAGCACAAACAATTGTCACATTTGCCGCTTTCGCCACCTCGGCTGCCGGTGCAACGGGTGCGCCATTTTGCGCTGTCTGCGGCGCAGCTGCTGGCTTTGGCGCGGCCGCGGCCATTGTTGTTGCTGTCTTTTATTGTAATAACAAAGGGCTAAAACAACAATGTGAAATATACTGCGGCGCACTGTCATATTTACCGTTGGCAAATATTATACGTGGCCGCTGACGAAGAGAACGACGCCGAGCGCGAGGTTAAGAGTGAGGACGAGGATGGGTACGAGGATGAGTGTGAGTGTTGGTGTTTTATGCAAATACCGCAGTTGTGTGAGCGAGGTGCGTGAGACTTGAGCAAAACACAAACTTGCAAAGAAGTGTATTTGTATTTTTGAATTTTACTTTACGTTTCGGTAATTTTTCTAAAATTTTTTAATGTTCTGCAATACCGAATGACAGCTTCTCGGTTTGCAGTCCTGCCGGTGCCAGATGCTCTTTCCGAACTCCTCCAGCAGTTGGGCATTCAGCACCTTGTAGTCGTTCTGCACCAGGCAGATGAGATGCTTCTGCCTCAGCGCCGAGCAGGTAATGCGCGCCCCGTCCAGCTCGGCGCGCATCGGCTGTAGCAGCGAAGTCAGACCGCTCTCCGCCTTCGGCTTGTAGTGGATCGATGTGTTGAGCGCATCCAGCAATGAATCGCTACCGGAAGAAACCGTCATAAAGCATGCAAAACATGGTTGCGCCACTTACATCTCCTTCGGTTCGGAGAACATCTTTGATTTTGTATGCCACAAGTCAGCCCAGAAAAGTTTATTTTAAATTGAATTTGCAAAATTCTAGTCGATAATTGACAAAGTTTTCCAGCGAAATGGATTTTCAATTAGGATTTTGAGATTACTTTGAATGACATTTAAGTCCAAAATTTGATCCTCGCTGCGCCAAAGTAGACGCAGTGTCTAGACTGGAACTGGACTGGAACTGTTAACCACAAAAATCTGCCGGTGTTTATGGATTTTCTTATTTATTTACAACTCTATATATTTGTAACTATTTATATTGCTTTGAGCCCACACTTGAACAGAGCATCATTCTTACAACTTACCAACATTATTATTATTTATTCAGAGAAATATGTGAGCATTTGCAACTCCTCTGCTGAGCATTCAATTAGCGTACAATTAATTATAGAAACAACAAAAATGATATAGTAAATTTAAGTTAAGTGTAAACGCTTTGAGAGTCTTTTGCTTAAGAGTACATATAAAAAATTTAACGAGCGAGTGAGAGAGATAGAGATACATGGAGCGCACAGCGGTGTCTCAGTTGTGGAAACACACCGCGCCCAGCTCGATGCGGAACTGCTGATTTGCCTCGCCCAAGTCTCTAATCTTAATATCGACAATTGGCAGCCTCTGCGCCTTCTCCGTTTTGTAGGTGATGACCGTCTTGGCCCACGTGTTCGAGCGATGCTGCAAGTAAATCAAACTCTTAGTAATCTCATTCACTACGCACCGCATTCGGGTACTCACTCTGCACTCGTCCACATCGGCTGCATAGCGCAAGCGCTGCGGCCCCTTCGGCGTCAGCTCAGCATCGTTCCAGGCTAGCAATTTCAAGCCGTTCCTGAAAAGATTTCCATTAAAACTGCTCAGTCAGTCAATTAGCCGCACTCGCTTACTTGTTCCTCGTCTCGTTCGCGTCCTTGTACGCCACAATGTTGCGGCAGTGGAACGTTATTGTCTGTGTGGCCTTCGCCGACAGCAACTGCAGGAAGCCCAACTGATGCGAGTCCGCCTTGTACGTGATTTTCATGCCCTCCTGCATTTCGCCCAGCCACAATTCGCGCTCGTTGCCGCTGTAGCTGATTGTGCGCGTCTCCTTCGGCTTCGGTATTATGCACGAGCCGCGCGTTTCCCGGTCGCAGTGCACCAGTATGGCGTCGCGCGGGTCCGCCTCGTTCGGATCGATCCAGTATTCGCCGGACTTGTATTCCGGATAGGCAGCGAAGAGGTCGCGACATGTCTTGGCCGGCGCCGACTGCTGGCCGTTGGGCCTGCGCAACCGCTCGAATGATGCTTTCACATGTTCGAAGGCTTTCAGTACGAGCGCCTGCTTTTCCTCATCCGACAGCCCATCGCCGAACATGTCCATTGGCTGATCGCTCATGGTGTCCACACCTTTAGTTTGGCCTTGGTTCAGTAGTGCCGCCAGCGCTGCCGCATCGTAGCCAATTGTTTCGCCAGGCGGTCCTGGTGGTCCAGGCGGACCGGACGGTCCCATCGGGCCCGGTCTGCCTTCGTTGCCGTTGAGCCCTCTCGGACCCGGCTGTCCTGGTGGTCCTTGCTGTCCGGTGCTGCCATCTCTACCCTGGGGGCCGCGCATACCCATTTCGCCGTGCTTACCCGGTTGTCCTGGCACTCCTGGATTTCCCATATCGCCTTTGAAGCCAGGCTGACCAGGCATGCCCTGCAGACCAATCAAACCACGGTGTCCTTTGATACCTTTAGGACCCGGTTCACCGAGTTCTCCCTTCGGCCCCTCTATACCAGGTGGGCCAGGCTTTCCCCTTAGACCTATGGGTCCTTCAACACCCGGCAAGCCCATATCGCCTTTCGGGCCTCGTTCGCCTGCCAAACCTAATCGTCCCATTGGACCTGGTGGTCCTGGAAGTCCTGGATTTCCAGGTGGACCTGAATTTCCAAGTTGTCCTTGCGGTCCCTTATCGCCAGGACGACCAGCGATTCCAGGAGGCCCTGGTTTGCCAGGTGGGCCTTCTGGACCAGATTCTCCCATTGGTCCTGATAATCCTTGAGGACCTGTTCACCGTTATAAATAAACATAAATGTTCTAAGTTTGTCAACGATGTTCCTACATACCCGGTAAGCCCTGTGGGCCCGGTTCTCCATCTTTTCCAGGTTTGCCTTGCTGACCCACATCTCCGGGTATACCTCTTATGCCTCGAAGACCTGTTGCACCAGGTGGACCTGACAAGCCAGGCATGCCACGTTCTCCCGTGTTGCCCGGAGGTCCGGGGTTACCAGCCGGTCCCGGTGGTCCATCATTGCCTGTTTCTCCTTTTTGTCCCTCCAAACCAGGAGCACCTTGCAAGCCTTGGGACCCGGGCTGTCCTGGTCTACCTGGCTCGCCTGAATTTCCCTTTATTCCTGGCAGTCCTGCTACTCCCGAAAGACCTTGGCTGCCTGGTTGACCCTACATGAGATTAAAGGCATTAAAATATTCAATTATTTATGACACTCAATTGATCTCACCGGTGGACCTTGGTCACCTGGTCTGCCTGGCAAACCACTCAGACCGGGTTCTCCTCTCAAGCCTGGTTCACCTCGCGCTCCCTTTGAACCATGCAGTCCTATTGGGCCCATGGGTCCTTGTTCGCCAGGAGGTCCATGTAATCCAGGAGTTCCTTGTTCTCCCTTAATGCCCATCACACCCCGATCTCCTTTAGCACCTGTCAATCCTGCCAAGCCCGGAGCACCCGGAAAACCAGGTGGTCCTTGCAGCCCAGTAGGCCCTCTTTCGCCAGGCACTCCTGCAGCACCTTGTTCGCCGGGTGGGCCAGCATTGCCAGTTTCTCCCCTTTCGCCAGATTCACCTGGTGCTCCTGGTGGCCCAACTATACCTTGTGGCCCCCGGTCTCCTGGGCGACCAGCAGGGCCTTCAGGTCCAATTGGGCCTAGACTACCCCGTTCGCCTTTGTCGCCAGGAGGGCCGGATAAACCTCTTGGGCCTGGTAAGCCCAACATGCCTGGTGGACCCATATGTCCTTTCAAGCCAGATTTGCCTGGTGCACCCTAAACGGCAGGAGAACAAGTTTAGGTGACGTTCTACGCTAGTAATTTTCAAGACATTATTACCGGAGGGCCATCATGACCTGGTACTCCTGGCTCGCCCCGTTCTCCAGGCGTTCCGGGTTGACCTACAGGTCCACGCTCGCCAGGAAAACCACGTTCGCCTCGCATTCCGGATGGTCCAATGGGTCCCTGCGGACCTGGTTGGCCAGCACCACCGTCTTTTCCTGGACTACCGGGATTACCAGCTACACCAGGCAATCCTTGGAAGCCCCTGGCACCGACAGGGCCGGGTTCACCTCTTGCACCATCTTGACCTTGAGGGCCCCGAGGACCTTGTGCTCCTGGTAAGCCATCTTTGCCGTTGTCACCACGCGGACCGGAAGGACCCGGAGCTCCTGGTTCACCATTTTTACCCGGTTCACCAGTAAAGCCTTTATCTCCAGGAATACCCATTGGGCCGGGCATACCTTGCAAGCCCTGTGGGCCTTGTTCGCCCGGCTTACCATCAGCTCCAGGTATACCACGTTCACCAACAGGTCCAGGCTTTCCAGCAGGTCCAACACGACCCGACAATCCACGCAAGCCCTGAACTCCTGGAATACCTGGCGGACCAACATCTCCCGGGCTACCCTTTATGCCATGCGGACCTTGTATACCGCGATCGCCTGGAGATCCTTTTGGACCCATTGGACCATCGGGTCCTGGTAAACCAGAAAGCCCTTGAGGCCCTCTTTCACCAGTTGGACCAGCGGGTCCAGTTGGGCCGCGCATTCCACGCTTGCCCCGTTTTCCTTCAGGGCCAACAGTACCAGGTAGTCCACGCGGACCAGGCTGTCCAGCTTCACCCTTGATGCCCATATCACCTAAAACAAGTATTTGCTAATATAGACTAAGTGACAAAACCTAAACCAGCTCATATACCTTTGTAACCGCGTTCTCCTGGTTGTCCTGGTGCACCTTTTATGCCCGGTTCTCCCGGACTGCCTGGTATACCGTCTGGTCCTCGTGGTCCAGGGAAACCTTGTGGTCCGGCCAATCCCGGAGCGCCCATTGAACCTTTGTCTCCAGGTACGCCATCTTTTCCCGGCACTCCGGCCACACCAGGTTCACCAGTAGTGCCTGGTCGACCGGCTTCGCCGCGGGGCCCTTGCAAACCTTGATCACCTTTTGGACCATGATGACCCATATCGCCCTTGGCACCGGGACTGCCAGGGAAACCTGGTGGTCCTGGCTTGCCAATAGAACCTGGCTGACCAGCTGAGCCCGGATTACCGTCCAAACCTCTGGCTCCTGGTGGGCCAGGAGCACCTTCGCGTCCACGTTCTCCACGGGGTCCAGCAGGACCCTTTTTAAAATAAAACACATTTTAATAATATAAAATGTTTAAAAACTAAGAAATTCATAAAACCAACCGCAGGTCCTAGGGGCCCAACTGCGCCCATTGGTCCAGTAGCGCCTTTTTCGCCAGCAGCACCTTGATCACCTTTCGAGCCATCCACACCAGGCAGACCGCGATGTCCCTTTAAGCCAGGCACACCGGGCATACCGGGCAATCCTCGTGGGCCCGGTGTACCGGCAGCACCTGGCAGACCGGCCTCGCCATCTTCACCCGGCACACCGTCTTTACCGGGCGCACCAGGCATACCGCGAGGGCCAACCAAACCGGGAGGGCCCTGCGAGCCTGGCTCGCCCGGCTCACCACGCATACCTTGGAAACCCTGCGGACCAGACGGTCCCAAATTACCGGGCGCGCCACGTGGGCCAACCGGACCAACAGAAGCCTGCAGATACTGAAACTCGGGCACAAATGACTGCGGCCCTTTGTCGGAATTGGCATATTCGGCAGCCAGCTGCTGGTGATAGTAGCTAACATCGGGTGCTGGACCCGGTGCGCCCGGATTGCCGGGTACACCGGGATTTCCAGGCGCGCCAGGTACACCGCTCTCGCCGGCACGACCCTGTGCACCCGGATAGCCAGTCAGGCCGCGTTGTCCGGTGCCGACGCCGGCATACGGATTATCTAGGTTGCGCGGAGTGGTGGCGGGCGGCGCGGTGCTTGTGCTGGTGGACGGTCGCACATTGTCGCGCGGCTGACAGTCGTCCGGAGCGCGGCAGATAACCTTTCCCTCCAGGCACGAGCAGGCATTCGTGCAGCCGTTCTGCTCGCTGGTGAACTGATCGCCGTCGCGGTACCAGTTGCCCTCGAAATGACACGAAAAGGCGTTCACCACATTATCGGGTGCGCGGCTGCGCGGCGTCGACACAAAGCCCGCTGCAAGTGTGAAGAAGTTATTGTGATTGCTGCGGCGACGGCGACGATGAGCAAATGAATGAATAGCTATGTACTATACCTTCTTGATGCGTCTCGTAAGTGCCAACTTCAACGTTCGTATCGGCATCTGCAAATCAATTGAAAACACACATTTCAGACATGTGCCACTTGAATCGACTTCTATGCAAAGCAATTGACGACATGCAGTTTTATGAGTGTGCGCACAAACATGCCAACATACTCGAGATTATATACATATGTACGAGTATGTAGTACTACATATACTATATGCTCAAGATGCTTGTGTTGCCATGTAGATGTGTGTTGATGTGCGCGCTCCACTTAGGAACTTTAATAAATTGGCGCTTTTGCAATGAGTATTTAGGTTTATGCGAAAAATGTTGAAGCAGGGGAACGAAGGGCGAATCTAGGGTAATATGCGGGCAGTTCGGATACTTTAGAAGTGCAGTTAGCAGTGGACCCAAGGATCCGAGCGTTAAAAAATATTCGGATCAATACATTTGAGATCAGTTTTACGATACAGATCTACAACTCTACTCAATGAGCTGAACTCTGCATTACTCGAGTTAGTCGAAAAATACCTCAGACAGATTAAAAAAATCAAAGTTTCATAGTACTTAACCCCAAATATTTGGGTCGTTTAAGGCTTTTGTGCCTACACTCGGAAAGCTCAAACTCTCAGCATAGAAATGCTTAATGACAGCTGTAACGGCTTGAAGCCACACGCTGGCTCCATCAATCGGCATCATTTAGTGCGAACGTTAGATCGTCGCGAATTTTAATTACTTATTCGTCAATTGCCAACAAACACCAACAACAACCAGACTCACAGCGTATGCGAAACCCATACAGAACGTCGATGACGACGGCTGGCTTGCACTTTCATGCATTGAACACACAACGCGCGCAGGCAATTGAAATCGGTTGAGTGATAATGTCGTTGCGTGCTAATTGGAGCGGCCGATTATGCCGTCGCATCTGGCCGAGTTGCAAGCACAGGCCATCAGCTGTTTGGCGGCGCAATGCAACTGGGGCATGGGGCGAAATCGATTAGTGTTTGGATTTGAATTGGGCGTCGTTGGCATTGGCTGTTTCTACCTACCATCGTAGTTGTTGTAGTCGTAGGCATCGAACTCCTCCACGACGGGCAGATCGGCTTGCGGTTGCGGCTCCTCGGCCTGCGGTCGTTCGGCCAGGGTGGTGCGGTGTTTCTTCGTCTTCTTCGTGCGCGACTTGCGCTTAGTGGCGACCTGGTCGCCGGCTGCATAGTCCAGCAGCAGGCACGCGATCACCGCCAGCCACAGCAAGGACGCAAACCTCGTTTTCATGATATGACGTTTCGCACGCGATGTGCTTGCGAGAGAGTGTGTGTGTGTGGCGCAGCGAAGGCTTTCTTTGTTCCAACTTTGGTGGCAGTTACAGGTCCATTGGATGCAGAAACTGTTGGAAGGAAAAGCGTAAGCTGATTACTGGCCGGCGGGCGCAGCTATCAAACATAACCTATATTTACGGCGCGCGGAAATTGGGTCACCATACACGCACACACACACACAGACGCGCATCTGTACGCCGAAGTGGCGCAGTGGCGTTGCATTTTGTGGTGCGCAGCGCGTCTGCCACTCGACGAACGCACTGAATTTGGCCAACCGTAATCTCACTCGGAATGGACGAGGTCATCAACTTGACTTGATAAACGCCAACCCAACGCTAATATTTCTTTTTTCTAAAGTGTCGTTGTTGCTGTGTTTGGGTGTTTTTGGTTATCTCGCGCGCAATTCACTCTTTTCAAAACCGCTTGTCCGCACACTTCGTTGCGGTTGCGATGAACGAAATCTTGTTCTAATTTTGACAAAAAAAAAAAGAAACGAGAAGAAGCGCTGCGGACTTGCTGATTGTTCAGCGTGTTTGCCGAGGTTCATTGTCATTAGTTGAAATTTTTTTTTTAACGCACCAGTAATTAAATTATTTCAAAATGTTTCCTGTCGCTTGTCGGTGCTTAGTGTTGGTGTTGTATGAAGTTGGCCGGGTCAGCGCCGGGTTCAGGTATAACGCGCCTGATGCAATAGTTACGGATGGATTCCTGACAAAGTCGGAATTAAGTTTGGTGATTTCAACTTATTTTTGTTTAATATATTTAAACATTTTTTTATGTTACTTTTTATCGTTATTTTATGTTTTAATTTAGTTTGCTTAATATAGTTTTTAGGTTGTTTTAATATATTTTAAAATTTGTGTATGTTACTTTTTATCGTTTTATTGTTATTTTAATATTTTATGTTTTAATTTAGTTTGCTTTATAATATTTTTTAGTTTTGTTTAATATATTAAAAAATATTTTTTTTACTTTGTATCGTTTAATTATTATTTTAATATTTGCTTAATATATTTTTTAGTTTTGTTTAATATATTTTAAAATTTGTGTATGTTTCTTTTTATAGTTTTATTGTTATTTTAATATTTTATGTTTTAATTAAGTTTGCATGGAATTGTATCAGATTTCTAGTAAAAGTTTTAACGAATAAAGAAAAAAACCGAGTATATCTATCAAAATTGATTTTTCTCGTTATAATCCGTGTATTTAATAAAAAAAGAATTCGCTTAAAAAAAATGTTTATAATTTGTTAACGTTAATTTTGTGATATCAAACTAATCATTTAATTATGTAATCATTTCATTTCATAAAAAACAATCACTTTAAGAACAATTTTTAATTTTTTTGGTATTAATTTTTACTTTTTGTGATTTATCAAACTAATAATTTTATCATTTAATCATCTTATTTAATAAAAAACAATCGCTTTAGAAACAATTTTTAATTTTGTTGGCATTAATTTTTTGGCTTTAAAACAATTTTTAATTTTTTGGCATTAATTTTTAATTTTAATAAGAATAATATTTTAATAATTTGTTGGCATTAATTTTTACTTTTTATGATACATCAGAGTAATCATTTAATCATTTCATTTAATAAAAAGCATTCGCTGTAGGGTCAATTTTAATTTGTTTGCATTAGTTTTTACTTTTTATGATACATTAAAGTAATCATTTAATCATTTCATTTAATAAAAAACATTCGCTTTACAAACAATTTTTAACTTTTTAGCATTAATTTTTACTTTTGATGATATATCAAACTAATATTTTTTTTATTTAATCACTTCATTTAATAAAAATGAGCATTTTAAAATACTTTTTTAATTTTTTAGCATTAATTTTTTTGTTATACTTGTATACCAACTAACCAAATTCACACCACCTAACATAAGTTGCCATAAAATTCCACCCACAGTTCAGTCCACATCACTATTTGAATAATTAAAGTAACCGGTTCCGTTGACTCGTTACTCCATGCACTAAGGCCCGCAATCATTTGCAAACGTGGCAGAAACACAAATTTTCATGTTCCAACATTCAAATTTGCAGTGGTTTCAAGCCCCGAAAACAATTTTGCTCACTTCCTGTTCACTTCAATGTCGCCGTCTCCGTGGCACCTGAAGCCTTTTTATACATTTTGTGGTTATGTAACACTGCAACACATGCCACCTATATTTTGTTGTTGCAACCACAAAACAGCCAGAATCGCGAACATTATACTTTGTTTGGATAATAGTTTTTCCATTTCTGATTCGAATTGCACATTTGAACACCTGAACACAGCCGCAATTGTGGCCTTTATACCCACCCATAAAGGTTCGCTAGTAGTAGTGCTGCACAGCTATTGCACGCAACTTTTCACTATATATGCACGTCTTGTTTCCCGCACCGATTTCAAGCGCCAAACAAATTCAAACGAACTGAGCTGCTGCGCCGTTCGACAGCGGCTTTTATAGTTTTTCCGCTGCCCAACGGACCAGAATTCAAATCAGCGCCGACGGCCGGACACTGTCGCCGGCGGAGAGGCGCCAGTCCAGTGTGGTATAAGAGCGCTGGGCGATCGCGCATGGAGCACGCACTTTCTGCGCGCCTCGACAGGCTCCAATTGGAAGTCGAAGCGCGAGAGCGCTGCAGCGACGTCTTATACGGTCGTTCATGTGGCTCCGAGCAGCGAAAACTGTGTGTAGTTCTTTGAGCTGCGGTAGACAATCGCCGGCCGGTCAGCTGGACAGCGCTTTTCGAATTTGTGTTTGTTTTGCTTGAAACTATATTTTGGTGCGCCGAGTGATAAGCGCTGCTTTCAAGATCATCATCCGACAGACGTCTATTTATAGTTTCATTCATGATTTTTCGTATTCACAACTGCGTTTGACTGTTGTAAGAACCGGTAACCGGGTAATGTTATCGCACTGCGGCCGCAGAACACATTATGGGACAATAATCAAATTGTTGGTGTGTCGCAAAATGAGGTTCGTTGGAGAGGAACATTACTCCAGCTGATCATGGATTGTGAAACTTTAATACACAAGAGATCACTGGCGCACACAGGACTTCATTTGGGGAGAACTTTGTGCACAAATGTTGAGCTCCATATCATTTGAAACAATATTTGCTACCAAATTTGGGTGTGCTTGAAAAACCCTCAATGTGAGCGCCACTGCAAGAGATACCATTCCTCCAACCGCCAAATTCCTCCACTTTCGTTATTCACAAATTAATAGCAGACCTCAGCTCCTCTCCGATGATGAGGAATCCGACTATCTATAGATGCGACTATCTCTATGACCACATCCTTGTCTTAGGAACCATTGAACAGGACGCGACATTCAATGTGTGCACATGATTTAATTTTTGGCGGAGAGGGGGCTCACGTACAACTTTTAAGCCAAATACCATTTAAAACCATATTTTGTATCAGAAATTGTTGTGTTTGTGTGGGTTTGAACCCCAAACCCTCCCTTCGTGCGCCACTGGGTCGCAGTATCGCGGCTGGGGTCATCTGAGAACGATGAGACTTCTCTTACCATTAAAATATCACAATAGATACATATAACAGTTTGCGATATTCGCAGTGCAACTAAGTTTCGAGGGATTTTTTTGAAAATTTGTAGCTTTGTTCAGAGAAATTGATACAATGTTTTCTATCAAAGCATTGTCCAACGTTACCTACGACTAGTCACCCATCTTTCAGGCAGCATTTGTACTCCGCGTTGAAAAAATTTCTAGTCTTTTGAAGCGATCCACGATCGATAGACTGTAGGAGTAATGTCTGGTGAATACAGCAGCTGGGATAGGACATTCCATCGAAGCACCTCCTAAGATTCCTTGACGACTTTTGCAACATGTGGCCGAGCGTTGTCGAATAAAAACAACAACAACTGAGCGCATAGCTTGAATCCGTTTCGATTCTGGGATAATCTCTGACGACACAGTTTTCTGAGTTCAGAATGGAGTTTAAGCCAATTCTGAGGTTTAAAAAAACGGCACTCATAGAAAGGTGGTTGCGTTTTATCGCTATGTGTCTTATATCACCATTAACCATTTTTATCCTTAAGCTTTCACTACATTACCATTGAAACCTTACCTATCTCCATGGTATTTTATTCGTATATGAACGCAAATACTGGTTGTTTCGATGATATAATTCTCAGACTTGAATGTGTATGAGATAGGAGCCGAGAAAACGAGCCCTAGAAGGTCCAATTTCTCAAGCACTCAGACCAGGCAGCTCATTGTGCTTAAGTTTTCCAGACTTACTGCTTTATTAAAGGTGTCTCTTTCTGAATCATCACGCATCATGGATCATAGTGTTAGACGTCCTTAGCGCACGTTTTCGCCTCCAATACTCGCAATTAATTTCATTATGAATTCGCTAATTAAAAGTATTGTCTAGTCCAACCCCCATTTCCAGAAAATCCCAATAACAACAACAACTCGATTCCCACGATTTCGATTGACATTTACTATCTCTAACAGCAAGAAAGTTTCGACAAAGAAAATTTTCATGCTCACAAAATTCTAAAGCCTCAAGGTACACGGTTCTTGACACAGCCGTGTGTTAAAGTTTTGTTGTGTTTTTTGATTTTTGATTACCAGGAATATTCGAACAATTGGAATTTGTTGCAAACTTTACAAAAGTTAGAGATTGGAAAATCAAACACTCCGTGGGCATTCGGTCCAAAAGGCCAGGTTCTGCTGCCCGATTTCCTCCTCAATCGCGTCTTCTTCCTTTTTCATGAGGCGCGCCATGTGATCTATGCGCACGAGGAGCAGTGCCTTCTTCATGGATGTCAAGTCTTGGCGAATGTTGTCGATGACGCGATCAATGGCGATTTGATGGAGTGGGTGTTGGCGGGATTTCAACGTCAACATGACATCGCTGCAAGCACAGCGCACAATAAAATCGACGCATACACACACACACGCACACCAGCACACATACAAACTAAAAGGGTACACTTACATTTGCGCGCTGTGACTCATTTTCAGGTAGTTGCGAGTTAGTCCACGTGTTCACCAGAAAAACAACCAGAATTTTACAGAACTTTTGCAAGTCTTTTCTCAGAAATTCCTCAGTAAAAAATTGTAAAAATTGTAAAAAATATAAAAAATATAAAAAAATATTTATAAAAAAACCAGCAGCGTTAATAAATCATCTATTTTGAATGATTTCAAAATCAGCAATTTTCAATCAGAAAAATTTTTCATGACTTTGTTGAATTAAAAAAAAAGTATATGTTTATAGAAAACTGTAGACGAGCAGGTTTGCTGGCGCAGAACGAAATTTAAATGTAACTTTTACGATTTTCCGCTTGATCTTTAGTATCTCCCATAGCAAGAAAACATCGACGAAGATATTTTAATGGGAAGCAATGAAAAAAATCAATAAATATAGAACCAATCGGACACCCAGGTTTTGGTCGACTATCTTCGGTAAATTGTCTCACCCTTTTAATAAGGTTACATTTTCAGTCCCTATCGATGAGGTCGATACACTTTCCGGTCCCTATCGATGATCGATGATACACTTTCCGGTTCCAATCGATTAAGACGACACATTTGGCGGCCACTATCGATGAGGTCGATACATTTTCTGGTCTATATCGATTAGGTCGATACACTTTTCTGTTCCTTTCAATCAGGTCACTACATTTTTCGGTCCCTATCGATAAGGTCGACAACTTTTCGGTGCATATCGATGAGGTCGATACACTTTCTGGTCCCTATCGATGAGATCGATACGTTTTTCGGGCCCTATAAATGAGGTCGATACACTTTCCGGTCCCTATCAATGAGATCGATACATTTTCCCTATAAATGAGGTCGATACACTTTGCGGTCCCTATCGATGAGTTCGATACACTTTCCGATCCCTTTCGACGAGGTCGACAACTTTTCGGTCCCTATCGATGAGGTCGATACACTTTCCGGTCCCTATCGATGAGTTCGATACACTTTCCGATCCCTTTCGGCGAGGTCGACAACTTTTCGGTCCCTATCGATGAGGTCGATACACTTTCCGGTCCCTATCGATGAGGTCGATACACTTTCCTGTTCCTTTGGATGAGGTTAATACACTTTCCTCACCGTTTCGATTAGATCGACACATTTTCAGGTGCCTAGTGATGAGGGCGATACACTTTCCTGTACCTTTCGATTAGGTCGACACATTTTCTGGTCTATATCGATGCGGTCGATACATTTTCAGGTCCCTATTAATGAGGTCGTTACACTTTCCACATCGTTTCGATGAGTTCGATACACTTTCCTGTGCCTATCAATGAGGTCGATACATTTTCCGATCGATGAGGTCGATTTCCTGTTCCTTTCAATTAGATCGGCACAGTTTCTTGTCTCTTGCGATTAGATTAACACACTCTCCTCACCCTTTCGATGATTTCAATAGCCTTTCCTGTCCATTTCGATGATATATGTCACGTTTGCTTTTCGACATTTGAGTATTTAAGCATCTTTCTCGCGGTTCTAAAACTCGCTTTAAGGGCACGGAACAAACTTGCAACTTCCTTCTCATAATTTACTGTTTCGCTTTTATTGGCGAAAATTCGACTTCAAATTCCGAGTAGCCCCAAAAGAATATTTGTGAAAATCATGTTTTCTAAAAAATTATGATAAAAAATAAATACACCAACACGCTAATACAGTTTACCCTGTTGAGAAGCTTGTCCCTTCGTAACATTAATGGCCGTGTTGGAAAGGGAAAAAATGACTCGATGCGTAGGTGCGGTTCCCCTCACTCCCCTTCTAAGAAAATGGGACTCGTCAGAGTTTGATTTCAACTTTATTATTCCCAATACCGACAGCGAGAATTTTCACGCCAGAACTTTGAACCATCACAAAATTTCATACAAACTTTACGCACTTAGGAAATCGCAAATGACCCGCTCAGAGGCAACGGCCCCAGCAGCTTCTCAGTGCCAGGCCCTTGGTGGCCAATTCGGCCTTGATCAGCTCGTGCTCCTTGTCCAGAAACGATCTCATGAAGTCGCGGCGCATCTGCAGCACGACGTATCCGGCAGTGTGCATTTCGGAGCGCAGCGGATCGACGATCGTCTGCAGAACTTGGAACCCCAAGTACTTGGCTCTGGCCATGAGCAGTTCATCGCTGCGAGTGCAAAAGAGATAGAAAGAAGCTCGTGTTGGCGGCGGACGCAAAATTGTGACTGCAGTCTGGTACTTACATTTCATTGCGGGCGGACATTTTCTGTTGTGGTTCAAGGTTCTTCGTTTTTGTTTTTAGCCTCAGTTCGAAATTCCACGTTGTACAGCGAAAATTTGAGCAATTTTTAGCAAATTTTTTTTATAAAAAAAAATATAAAAAAGTATAAAAAAATTACAAAAAAAGTGAATACAAGTTTTAATTGCCTTTCGTTGTTGAGTTTGTCATCGGAATGAATGTAATTTTTCTCTGTAAATGATTTTACAAGGAAAACTTGTTCGAGGCTTTGTAGAATTATTTGAAGAAAGTCTAGTGACAGTTCCAACAAGTAAGTAAGGCCAAAGGTTTTCATTTTGTTCTTCATTTATTTGATGCATGATAAATCTGCCAACCTTCAACCTCAACCACTTTTAACCTAACCAACAACTTTGGGCTTGAAATACAAGAAAAAAATTATAATAAACCTTCACAAATCTTATTATTTTTGCATTGTGCCATAAAAGTCTAGCAACATTTTTCTAACCTCGTTGATTTGTAAACATGTTGCCAACACAAAGCTGTCAACACGTCAACGTGCAACACGACTTCATTGACTCTCAACGGTCGCACAAAGCGAATATGGCACACTTTATGGTAATTTTCAATTCTATGCGATGTACCGTTACTTTACGATATCGAAAAATGTTGCCAAACTTCGAAAATTGTGTGCGCCAAAGAATGGCATCCACACTTAGCCACCTACCATCCTCACATGGGCGCCAGTGTTCCACACGACAGCGCGACTCAGTTGGAGCACGTTGGAGTGCGTGAATTTCGAATTTCTAAGAAGTCAGTTACATCGCGTTGCTTCAGCGATTTGGTGGCCAATTGCTGGTGTCGTCGCAGACGGTTGTAAATTTGTGACTGGAAAAATGGCGAAATGTTGACGCAGCGCACTAAAGATTTTTTATTGGTTAACATTTGCAATGTGTGAAAATTTTAGGAGTTTTTGTTGTATGGAGAAAACGTGATAATTTCTTGAAATCAAATCGGCGCTTTGTGCTTAAAATACATCAGAATTTGATGATTCGGGTATGTAAATATTTCTTGTTGTAATTACAGTGAGCCAAGATTGTTCTTAAGATTTTTAAAGTGCGAATAGTGTGCAGCATTCATCTTTCTGTTGCACTTATATTGGGGTCGTCACAGGACATAGGTTCCATGCTTGTAAAATGGACCCACTTGTCCAGTAATGTCGGCAGGAGCTGCAATGATGAAGCAGAAACCGTGATGATAGAATACTTGCTGAACTATCGAGCCTGTTAAACTTCGTCAAGATGTCAAATTGGCTTGGATTCGAAGGACCTTTTCAAAGTGGACCTTTCTCAGGCTTCCTACTACACTTTTCTCACAGCAGCGTTGAAACCTTCTTTCCTTTTATGCAATGCAACTAATTAACGTTTTAGAACTTTCTGTATTATCGTAGTTTGGCCGTTTTGCAACATTCATCATTGCAACATTCATGCAACCGAGAAGATGTTAGTTTGTGCAATTTGTTGTGGCCTTTAGAAATTGGCTCGCCATAGAAATTTCGTGTGCATAAATAATGCAAATCCCATTCGAGGCGCGTCACCAGCGCCAACACACCAACAAACAGCAACGAGCAGCGAGCAGCTGCCTTTAGCATCCTTACACCTGCAGTAAACAGACAAATGGCCGCGTCTGCCATCTTACTTACTTACAACATTACAAGTAATATGGGTCATCGTTTTTGTTGTTGTTTTGCCCAGCCGCTGTGCCCGCTCACACAATGCCCCACGAATCAGCAGCCAACCGTTTCGACTGTACTCGGACTGGACTGGACTGGGCGCATCTATTATTCACATTCATTTATTTTCCAGATTGTGGGACACTTGGGTACGCGGCCGGCTGGCACTTCTGCGGACTTTATGCTTGCGACGACGCCGTGAGGGAACTGCAGAATGTGCGCACAGAAATTGTGACAAAAATTCAATAAATTTCTGGCCTAGGCCGGTAAATGCTCCTAGCACAGCGCTTTGCTTTTGATGGCCACACAGTTTAAAGAGTCAGTGTGCACACATTTCAGATATCACACAAATATATGTTGTGTAGATATTTTGCGCAGATAAATGCTTTGAAATATATGTTGGCATACTTTCGGGCAGCAAGCCTTAGCCATTTGATTTATATGTGAAATGGTTTTGCATTAAATATGACATAAGTATTTTTCACTTGAGCGAAAATAACTGAAGGTAAAGTAAAGCTCCAAATTTCCATTAATCCCAACCTTTGAAGAAAACCTAAAAAAATATGCCAAAGGATTAGCTGCTTGCAAAAAATGATTCAAGCCCATGTCGAAGTCAAATGAAAAATGGCATTAAGTATTTGTTTAGGAAAATAATGTGCCAGATAATTTCAACTTGCTGTCTTTGCAGAGTGAAAGCCAACGAAAATGCATTCAAGTGTATGAACAAAAATGTCCCTTTGCCTATAAATCTTCCAACAACCCCACACACACACATGCGCCCAAACACACACACACACACGCACACTGATTAAAGGCAAATCGATTTTCCTTGTCGATTTCTTTCTGCGTCTTGGGTGCTTTCAAGTGCGAGCTGATAGTGATTTTTCAACTTCTTTGATTGTGACTTTTTTCATCAACATTGGGGGAAGAGTTTACAGCTATTTTTTAGGGTAAGTGGAAAAATTCCTTAGTGACGTTTTAGGCGCGTTTCTCGCTCAGACTTGCACTTGATGAAGGCTGTAAAAGCTTTTTGAATAGTTAGTGGTTCTTGAAGAGGGTTCGAAATGGTTTTTGCAAATTGTTTTCATAAGTCCCCAATTTAGTTATATATTTTAGATTAGTTCATAAACATTTTATTTGCCAAGTAAAATTAACTAAATAAACAAACATTTACCACTTGAACGAGAAAAAGCCTCTACGCTAATTTTAGTGCCTCTTGAGTCTTTGCTTCTGAAGCAGTATCAAAACTTTTTATATCAGAAGTAAACAAAAAAATACACAGAAATTCCTATTCAAACAAACTGCGCTTGAAATATTGTCACAATTTGTATTTCTGAGATGGTTACAATTCGCTAATCGGCTTCGTAATCGACTTCTCAAGACATGCGGCATTCCTTCGAATCGTCCATGCAATAGTTCCCGAAAGTAATGTAATGTAATGATTATGGGTTGGGCCCAAGCCCTTTCCGAAAGTAACACAAAGCCTAAAAGTTTGCAATGTACAGCAAAATACCACACTGAACGAAGATGTTTTCCAGTGCATTGCATACTTTTAGGACTTACGGCTTAAGTTGTTCACCTTCAGCTTCGGTTGTGGCCAAATGTTAGATTTATAGCTGATTATTAGATTTGGGCTTCGACCAAAATGTCATCTTCGGTCGTTTTCTATAGGTTTGTCATCTGGACCTAAGATATCTGTTTGACCGCCATCGGTCAAGAGTTTATAGCTTTATAAACAAGTTAGTATTTGTTGTGTTTGGCCAATTGTGCTATGCCGAATTTAAGTTGGCAAAAATGTTATCTGACATTTTGAAATTCTCTTTCAAGCAAATATTAGCCTACGGAGGGTAAAAAGAATTTAAAGCGGTATGTTCAATGCTTGATGATTTTCCTTGTTCCGGTCCATCCATCACACTGATTGACGGAAACATCGAAAAAATTAAGAAATTTGCCCCCGCAGATTGCTGTGTTGTGTTCGACAGAGATCTTGACCGATCTTGTAGTCTCATTCGGTTCGGAGTTTGGAACTTGAGACGAGCTAAAGCTTGATCCAAGTGTTGAATTTGTTGCAGAAACAGCAACCGAGAGCAGCCGATCTTGGTGTCTCGTTCGGTTCGGAGTTTTGGACTTGAAACGAGCTGAAGCTTGATCCGAGTGTTGAACTTCTTGCAGAAACAGCATCTGATTGATGTCGCTCTCTACCTTTCTTTGGGTTAAAGTTTTACCGACAGCATCATTACCGATGACGACACATGGAATATGACATCCAAACTAATCAACAATCATCGGAATGTCGCTTTTCAGACAAACCAAAACCCAAAAAATCACAACAGAGTCGATCCCAAATCAAGGTTTTGTTGTCCGTTTTCGTTGATCAGACAGTAAATAAGCTTCTAACGGAAAATGTTCGCCACAAGAGACGTGAATTGTGTAGAGACAACTTGCGGCTACTTCACCACGAAAGCGGACCGGTTCAAAAATCTCATCTTGTAGACGAATATTTGAGACGATGAAGCGTTAAATGAGAATTCGTTGAATGAGCTGAAGACCATTCAAAACTTAGACTAAGGAAAGTGTGTTTTTTAATCAGAAGGTGCACACACACATCTCTTTCCTTTCAAAAAGCATTCATTGGTTGCAATTTGCGCTCATAAATAGTCAAATTTGAACCACTGTACGAAACGAATAACAATGGAAGGCAGTTAATCACAAACACCATTGACCGAACTAAATCTCAAAGGACCTTTAAAAGCATTAAAAGATGTTTAATAACTTTTCTGAAAAGATTGAAAATAATAAACTCGGTCAAATAGATTTTAGGGGAAGATGTCTTCTTTCATTTTTCTTAAAAAAAAACTGTTTGTTCAAAGATGAAGGAAGACAGTATTCTAGAGAATATTTATTGTTCCATAAAACATACAAATGCTGATGGTTTGATCTTTTGTATGAATTTCTCACCAGTTTTGATTTTCAATAACCAATTTGAGCTAATCTTTTCAAGCAAAGGAACTTTTCATCACATGTTATCATAGATGAGAATGTTAAAGACATTTTTGGAACCCTTAAGTTTTGTCCCAAATTATTCAAACAAACATAATGTTCTTGTCTCTATGTTTCAGTCTCCGCTTTCCACGTTAAATTCATATCCACCTTGCACAGGTCAGGCATCGTTGTCCCAGCTTTACAATGTCGACAGCAGAAGCACTCGCTTTGCCACAGTTTCGGAGAAATTCAAAATCAATCATAATGATGATTTCTGGCAGCACACCAGGTTGCTTCTTCATGTCATGCCGCAGTAGCTATGTGTGCGTGCAGGTAGGTCTGGATGTGTGTGTGTGTGAAGGCCTAAGCAGGCATATTAATTTCATCGCAATTTTCCACTTACTGGAGCTGACGTGCTAAGCAGAGACGGCTTCCCTGGAAACAGGGTTTTCAATTTGCTTAAAAGTAATTTTATACTCATGAAAATTTCCCACATTACACTTTAACTATGCAAATCTCAAATGAAAAATGAAAACTTATTTTGAGCGCAAATTTTGCCATAGCAACTGAACTCCTGTTCGAACGAGTGGTGTGTTCGGCGCTCTCTACTGCACCCTGTATTCTGTGCACATATGTATCTCCGTGTGTTTCCTTAATGTGCGTGTGGGTTTCCGTTTCGCGCTTCGTGTATGTAAACTGCCAAAAAGCATGCAAGCACTTTTCTATCGATTTTTTTCTGCTTCATATTTCGTGGCGGCTTTGGCTTTTTTGCACATTTGTTGGTTTTCGTTCGTTTGCATGACGGCCTAAATGGGGTGTTATCAGAATATGATTTGCAGCAAAAATTACAACAACAACAACAACGGCTTTAGCTCTAACTTTTTGCCAAAAAAAATAAGCAAACGTCAAACCAATGAGCGAGGGCAACGCTGAGGGACTTGCACAGTGTTGCAAGTTCATATGGCGAAGTGACAAAAATTTTAGAAGTGGTTGTACATAAATGAAAGTTGGTATTTTGTTATGGTATGAGCAAGGAAGTTACTATGCAAAATTTCATTGAAATCGAATCAAAACTTGGACCACCTATCATACAAATGGACTTGAAAAAACTTTATATTTACCATAAAAATTATCTAAGGGCACAACAAAACCTTGTTCATAATATTTTTGTTTTAATAGCATTTTTTTTATAAATGTGTACATAGACAAAATGCGCTAATTTCAGGAGTAATTGAAATTAAAAGTTCCACAAATTCTTCTACAGCTGCTCAGAAGTTGCTCTTAGAGGATTACAATCTATGACTGACCCCCACTAATTTTTTCTTCTTAATATTCCTTTCGAACATACTCACCCCATATCTCTAATCCTTAATGAGGCTCCCATACAAAATCATCGTTTTTATAAAATCGACTCCTACTGGTCCCAGATTGCGCCCAGACGTATCATATGTAAGACCGACCTCGATTTATTTTCCTTTCTGAATAATTTTTCCATACATACTTACCCGCTATCTCCAACTCTTAAGGGGGCTGCCATACAAAACTAGTAATTTTCAATGGAATTGGCTACACACTTGTAAATGTAGTAAAGTAAGCTAGTAAACATCATATCTCGAAAACTATTAAACTGATTTGCATGACTTGTTCAACAAATGTCAACATTCTTGAGTGCAAAAAATACAAAATTAATTAAAATTCAAAAATTCACCACCAGAGGGCACCTCCCATACAATCTAAGTTGTGAGGTTGTCAACCTTTGGGTTTATACGAAGCAAAAATTCAAATGTACTGTCGAAACTCCATTATCCCCCCCTATTTCGAATATAATTGTAATCGTCATTGGTTTTCTGAAGCTACCTTTAACAAATGTTTGCACCAACAACAAAGTTAGTTGACCGATTGCTATTATCATTCAATCAAACGTTGAAAATTTCGCGTATTTGCACACAAGTTTTCACTGAAAAATGCCCATAACTCGAATTCGCGCAAATATTCGCACCTGAACATTTCACAGCATATTGTACATACTTGTCAAATAAAATAAAAAAATTTCGAAAGGGATAATAAATCACTTCTTTTTTTTAAATAAGCTTTAAAGTTTCAACTCAGTTTTTATTCACTTGTTGTCTTTGTTTCATTTGCTTCATAACGATACTGCTCAGAGGTGAGAAAAATCAATGAAATTTTAGTTCTCTCAGACTTACATTATATGAAACTTACAACAACAATAAGTTTTAGCGCCTCGCTCATAATTTATTTGGAAATATTTAACCTCAAAATGTAAGCAAACAATTTGCTATTTGTAGTAAATTTTTTTCTTTAAGCTGTAAGGGCTTACTTTAAGAGCTCATAACATCATTGTTATTCAAAATTTTTTTTTAAGAATTGGGATTTATTTTAATTGAAGTATTTTCAATACAACCTCCTACTGAGATTTGTGAGGTTATAATACTTATTAATTTTTTTCAACCCTGTAAGAGCTTACTTTAAGAACTTGTAGCTTCAATGTTCTCCAATATTTCTCCGATAACCGACAACTTTTTAAACGGCCAAAGCCCAACAAGGTCCCCAGGGACCTCTTTTGTAATATTGCAAATAAGGCTTGCAATTGTGTGTGGAAAGCCAAAAGGCTAAGCTTCGTGTATATTTTTTAGTAAACATACATATATGTATTTTTTACTACAGACAAATGGCAAAAACGTATAAAATATAAAATAATTGCTTTTAAAAACGCCATAGGTCCCTATGGACCTTGTTGGGCATCGGAGTGTTAAAACTTGGGATTTATTTTAAAATATTTTCAATAAAACTGAGATTTTTGAGGTTATAATACTAATTAATTCTTTTTCAACCTTGTAAGAGCTTATTATAAGAGCTCATAAATTCCATACTATTCAAAAATGTTTCTTAACATTTTGGGATTTATTTGATTCAAAGTATTTTCAATAACACCTCATACTGAGATTTGTGAGGTTATAATACTTATTAATTTTTTTTCAACGCTGGAAGAGCTTATTTCAAGAGCTCATAAATTCCATATTCAAAAATTGTTCTTAAAATTTTGGATTTATTTTAATTGAAGTATTTTCAATAAAACCTCATACTGAGATTTGTGAGGTTATAATACTAATTTTTGGCATTTTTGTCATCAAATAAATGAGCTGCCTGAGGTGTGCATGTTAGGTGCCATTCCGTTCACTAATCATTTCTGTCTTAATTTAGCTGCGGCCGGCAGCAGCGCAGCGCTTTCAGGTTAGCGCTGACGGGTTGCTGGGTGATTTACAAGTTTATGTAACCCGAAGCTGCTCGACCTAAGTAGCGTCAATTTATTAGATGCCATGTTATTAACTATTAAAATTTTGGTAACGCCACTCTGACACTTTGTGGCTGCAATTTTTGGGGGGAATTTTTATGTGCACTACAACGACTACTTTAACGGCTACAACAACGTTAAGATTGTCACAATGTGTGCAATTCGTGATTCGTTGTTATATGAAAAGAATCAAATTTTATTATTGTAGTTGTAGTGGTACTAGAAAAAAGTCAAACACGTGCATGAATAAATGCGGGCCTGTCTGTAATTGCTGTTTCTCTGCATCACAGCGTTTAGTTTTCATTTGGCTTTTGTTATTATTTTGATGTGAAAATATTTGAATTCGCCACTGCGCTGACTACGCCATCAATCACTGTTCAATTGTCAAATATTTGATGCGAGTTGCGCACCCAAATCTCTGGATTATACGGACATTATTTGCCACTCGGCAATGTGACGAGATTAGTGATGGATCTGTAGCAATTTTTCAGTGTGACTGACAAAACAAAAAATATAAGTGAAGTGATTTTCATAAATCGCGTTTGGATTTAAATTTTATTTACAAATGAAATCCATCAAAAGTGAATTAGTTATTTTGAAATTTTAATAGATTTCTGTGAGATTTGCCAAATCGTTGACAGACATTCACGTTTCGATAACTGCAAAATAATAGCAACGTTTCGAAATACCGAACCCCAAATTAAATCGAAATCAATTGCAACAACAATTGACAACAACTGTGCGTTCTTTGAATCGTCCATCTTTCGATCTGCTGTCCGTTTATTCGCATTTGACAAAGCGTTATTTCCCACTTTTTAATGAATACTCGGCCGCTTATCCAACCGAGAAGCAACAAAAAATTCGTTGTCCTTTTTTCCGCTTGTCAGCGACTTTTAACTCGCATCCGCGCAACTTCAGCCAAGTGAAATGCCAACAGGTGGCAGAGCAACTTGTCACTTGTGACAGATTTGCAAACTCACAAACTTGCAGCAGCTGCGTGGAATTGGCCCAAAATGTTGCCGCAAAAATAAACAGTTCCTTGACGGAATCCTTTTCATTTTTTAAAGTTGACTTGAACTTAAAAATTTAAAAATACATAAATGAGAACATAGTGAAATGTTCCAAATGCAAACCATTCCTTTAATCGAAGTTCGCATCTAAGAAAAAAGTTCATACCGCGTGCCATGTCCAAAGTAATCAGCAAGTTTGTATTGCAAAAACAGAGCCACGCCCCCTGAAATTTCACCAGTTGAGCGACAGATCCATGTTACGACGCTTTAATAAATTTCAATGCTAAACGACTTATAATTCCGAAATTATTCCATATAAGTGATTTTATTTGTATGGGCGGTACCACGCCCCATTTTCCACTGCCCACCATATTCTCCTAAACGAAAGACTACTCCTACGGAAAGCCATGGAAGTGCAACTCATAGTTCCAAAGTTATCAGCAAATTTGGCACCCATGAACAGTGCCACGCCCCTTGTTTAACGTTCATAAAATTTCACCGATAGAACGACAAATTCATTAGACAACACTGCAGCAAACTTTAATGCTGTCTGACTTATAATTCCAAAAATATTTCGCAGGGCCCGGCGGGAAGTCTGAAGTCAATGCAACTCATTGAGAGTCAAATTTTTCTTAACGCCTGGTTGATCCCGTCAGATTTGGTTGAAAAAAATTAAAAATACTTGTCTCCCTATTTCTCATTTACCATATTCATTCACCATATTTAAAGTCAATAGTCCCATTAAATCACATTCCCCATACATATTTTTAACCCTTTGGTGACCTCGTCAGATTTTGATTTTCGAAAAAATTAAAAACCCGTATAGACTTATTTCTCATTTGGAGCACTTTAGCCGCGTTTGAATTCAATTGGCCCATTTATTCAGTTTTTCACACAAACTCTTAACCCATAGTTGACCTTGTCATATTTCAATTAAAAAAAAAGATAAATACAAATAACATTAGTTTAGATTAGGAGCACTTTCACTCAATTTGATCTCAATGGGCCCATAATTTCATGTTTTTTTAGTTGCTCCATCAAAACTTTTAACCCATTGTTGAACCTGCCAGATTTTGATGTTCCAAAAAAATTAAAATTACCTACATATGTGTGTAATTATTTTTCATTTCAAGTGTTTTCACCAATTTTGAAGTCAATAGGCCCCTCGTATGTGAACCTTAACCCACTGTTGACCGCGTCTTACATTGATGTTTTAAAAATTAAAAAATATGTGTCGAATTATTTGTGATTTGGAGTATCTTCAACAAGTTAGAAATCAATTGGCTCAATTAATTACGTTTCTTCATTCAACGCCTTTACAAATCTAAACAAATTTTGTGGCAAATTAGTGTGGGATTTTTGTACAAATTTGGTTATTTTTAGAATTTTTAAGACTTTAAGAAAAAAGGTCGATACACCAGGTTTCTTTCAATGCCCGCCCACATCTAAAAAACAAGACGTGGCATAGCAAATAAATATTTTATTAAAAAGCCAATTGATCTAACTATTATATAAAAAACATAAACTTTAGATTATTCGTGTTTATCTTAAAAAAAATTATTAACTAACTAAACTAATTTCTATGATTCATCCACGAATCAAACACTTTGGCTCGCAAATATGGTTCCAATAGTTGTCCTAAGTGAGAAGAATGGTTGGAAAACGCCCAGAAGGAAGTGCAGGGTTCAAAAGTTATTGGGTTCAAATGTTATGTATATACAGAACCCCCACTGCACAGAAATGATATATTTTTAAAGCGTCAAACACTTCCTACTGAACTTTGAGCTTTGCAAAAATATCTCCAGCATTTTGACTATATTTAGAAAATTTGCTATTACTGGTCTTTCAGCCAACTTTCAACCTTTCTTCGCATTGTTGCTTTACTTTTCCAATATAATAAAAATTTCGAGCATGTGATTTTCGCCAACAAACATAATAAATCAACAAATCATCGCTCTGCCTAAAAATTTTGACGCGCCCACCCACAACGCGCGCCAAGTTCAAAATTCAAAGTTCAAAGAAATTCAGTTGCAATTCAGTCGTGAAGCGTCCCCCTGCTCTGCTCTGCCCTGCTCGCAACAATTGTAAGCCAATTTAAGTAGAAAGGAAACAGATGAAACGAATTTGCTCCAAGGATGCGGCAGTGAGCAGCAAAATGTTTGCTCTTGAAAAATTTAATATCGAAAAAAAAGTAAACAACAGGCAAATATTGGGGGGGGAAAACAAAGAACTGACAGGACATGAGCAACACAAACGGAGCGAAAAAAAATGAAAAGAGTAAGGAAATTGAAATGCTGCACGATGTGCAATCAGAGAAGCACAAAAAGTAAACTTAATACCCACTGAGCAGTCGACTGTTAATTCCGTCGTAGATCCGAATGTGATACACTGCGATGAAGAAGACAGAGTTGCATTTCTTGAGGGAAATAGTGAAAAACGGAGTTCTTAAAAGCGATTTTCGACTGAAATTTTGGCATATTTCAAAACTGCTTTAAAGTTGCTTATTAATTATGCCTACAACTTCTTCAGGGATGGATCCAAGATGGACGGACAAAGCTCGACCTTCAACAGTCTTTCAGGCTTCCAGATCACTGCAGTAACTTCTAAGCCGAGATATACGCTGCCACAAGAGCGGCGGAGCTGGCAATGGAACGCACTCCTCTTAACTCTCGAATTAGCATCCATATCGACAGCTAAGCGGCCATAAAGGCAGCAGCAGCAGTAATGTCAAACTCGAATTGCGTACAGAAATGCAGAACCATATTGGACAAACTCTTCCTCGACAGATTGGTTACTATTTTTTGGGTACCGGGTCATAAAAGTATTGAGGGCAATAAGGAAAAGGACTCACGCGCTCGCCAAATCTGGGTCGCGTTTTTCGGTGGTTAGCGTGTCTGACATCCAACCATTCCTCCTTACGCTCAATATGGAGATTGAAGAGTCAATGATTAACGAGGCGGCGTCCATGTGGGAGAGATCTGCATCTTATGCAGAGTTTGTATGATATCACTCCGAAGAGAGAAAGTTGGGGTACTAAGGGACACTGTCTCATACCGTCTCATGCCGCCAAACTTGGCTTGGTAGACAATGCCAAGGATATCCCGGAGTTACTGTTGTATCAATGCCCTGCTCTCTATAGATTTCGAGTCAGATGTCTTGGATCCACGTCCTTTCCTTCCTTGAAAAGTATTACGGAGCTAAGAAAAAGCGACCTACTCAGATTCGCTAAAAAGTTTATGAAAAACAGTTCGAGGTCTCCGCTCCACCATTTGGTAACACTATTGACTGCTAATTTGGCCTATGTGAGACCCGCTTGGGTCAGCCAACCTAACCTAACCCATGGGATCTTTTGTGTTCCGTACGATGTGTATAGATGTCATTGATTGATATCAATGGCGAAACCTGAAAAGAATTCTTATACAAACATTATGCAGTATAAATTTGTATCCGGTGATCCTAAAAGGGTTTTATCTATTTATGCTCTTCGAATTTTGTATAAAGAAGACATTGCCTATATGCTACCATTGTTTGTTGTTATTTTAATGTTTTTTTTAATTAGCCCAAGGAACAGACATCTGTACGCATAGTTTTAGTCTGATCCTTACATCTATCTCTACAGTTTTTTTTGTTGTGCTCCTTTCCCTTTGGAACCTTCAGGTTTATGATTTCTTTCGGTATTATTCTGCACTCTTTCATTCATAATGGGCACAAAACTGTTGGGTGTATCTGAAAAATATCAAAAACAATACAAAGACATTGAGAATCTCTACCATAAAACTCTCTGCCAAAAGGCCTCTTTCTCCTACCAGTACAATGGTACATAAATCAGAAAGTACAACAAGTATCTGCTCGGCAGTGACCGACATTAAGTCGTGAGTTCAAGTTGTGTTTTACATGAATTTTGCGATTTTTTTTCAAACCAAACTTGTGCGTTTGCTTCGCTCGTGGCGAGCATAAGCAGCACTTTTCGTGAAAATGAAATATAACGACCGAAGGTGAGTGCCCACACACGTCCGCACCTGGCCGCCTCCCCCCCCCCCCCCACAACGGCTTTCAACTTGATTGCAATTTAAATGCCGACAATTAAGCGTTCATTATCTCGCAAGTGGCACACGGCGAGAATCGGCAATGAAATAAAAATGGCCGCCAAAGATGAAATGAAACGAAATGCAGCGCGTAATTAAGACTTGAACGTAGCATTAACGGCTTAATTAATGTGCGAGAAAAATATGCAATGCGACTACGCTGAAGTAAATGCCTGAACAAAAAAATAAATAAATACTATACCTACTTAAATATAAATTTCAATATTGAGGGCCTTTAGTTGTTGGCTTTTCGTTCAACGAAATCTCAGCGCCTCGCACACGTTGGGCGAATCGTTGAATATTTCGCCATTTGCATTCATAACCGACAACACCTCACAGGCGTAGTGTGTGTGTGTATGAATGTGTGTGTTTGTGTGTGTGTGTCAAGTGGTGTAATCTGTTACGGTCACGATTTATGGGCAATTTAAGTGGAAACGTTTCTTTGTGCTAATGATTTGTTAACCGATGCGGCAAACTTTGGCCACAACTTTGGTTCATACGAACTGATGTTGCTGCGATTTTATAGAGCAAACTTTGCCATCAATTGCCGACGTAATGGAGGGTAAACGAGTAACTTTTATTGCTATGTATAAATAAATATGTAAACCTAATACTCACAATGATTTACTTAGAAATTAATATTCCATTGCAAGTTATAGAAAATGTCCAATAATCGCTTTTAAATCAAAGTTTCATTGCATTGTTGCTGCTTAAATGGTTTTGTTGTTGTTTTCATTTGACTTTTGCTGCATTGAAATCCATTTCGTTGCATTAAACAAGAATATTATATAATATAAGCAACAACAACAACAAATGCACCTTTGTTAAACACGTAAACGGCATTTTGCACGACCTTCATGGTGCCCACATTGCCTTCAATTGTTGGCGCTCCGCACAAGGCAACTTACAAGTACAACAACTTACCGCACAGCAAAAGCAAAATGCATTTAAATTTCATTATTCGTCGTGAAAATGTTGTCCTCGCCGTTTTCTCAGCTGCTGGATGCACTCGATTCCAGCTGCGTCTGTCCGTCCGTGTGTCGTCGACAGGCGGCGGCCTTGAGCCAAATGCATGCAAACTAATGCAGTGCGCCGTATTTTCGCTCTTCGCTTCTTAAAGTTTATTTGTTTTTTTTTGCTCGTTTTTGTTCTGCCGACTGCCACAAATTGCAGCCGCCGCCAAACACTTTTTCGACGCCGTAATGTGAAGATTTTCATGTCATTGTCGCACCGCTGTTTTGGCGCCAAACAAAATCAAAAGCCACGTGTAGGCGAAAAGTTTTTAGTTAATTTTTTTATTTATTTTTTTTTTTAATATGCCAAAAGTAGTTTTATGTGTTTTCCTTGATATCTTCTTCTTACATATTTTTTTATATGAAATACTACGTTTGTTGAAAATGTGAAATAAAAACAAATGAAACTCAAAGTGACAATTCATTGTAACAATGTTGTTTTTGTTGCATTGTTCTTTATGCCAGCACTTTTTTGGTTTGGTAAATGAAATAAGCCAACATACTTCGACATTTTAAGAACAAATTTCATTTTTTTGCCGTTCGTAGATTTCCAGCAACTATTCTTTGTGATCTCATAAGGACACTTGCACTTAAGTATATTTGCTGATTTTTATACATTTATACTTTATAAGAATGAATTGAGTTTTCTTTGTGAACATTCTTGGTGATATCATAATCAGATCTGCACTCAAGTATAATTGGATATTTTTTCAAAGATGAAAGATTTTCTTCCTAAATACAGATGATGCCGTGTCCAACAATACACCGATTTGTGGCATTTGTGGGTAACGAGACCTTAGACCCCAAAGCCAGAAAGGAACTTGAAGTTGCATTTTTAGGGTTCTGAACCTTTTCCGTTACTTTCTTACGCTGTCATCAGGGTCACTGCTAAACATTGGGTCGCTTAAACCCACGAGCGAGCATGACAGACCAAGAAAGCCTGCAGATGGACTCAACTTGAACTATTCATCCACATATGCTCACTGTTTCTTTATAAAGAGAGGAACGGCATTCAGTTGTATGGACTAATGAGGAAACATTTTCCATGTAAAGTTGTCCTGCCGAATGATGAAATGGCAAACAACTTTCTTTTCATCCACTCCGCTTACATCCGATTTATATTTTAAACATTTGGCTCTGATGTACTGAAAGAGATCATCTTGGCTTTTTGACAACACAGGATTTACTCAGAGTTCTTTGGAGGTTGGGTATTGGCTAAATGAATGCTGTCTTTAGTGATCTGTCAATCCCACCTGTAATCCTATCCTTTCTTTCTCCTTCTGTACTTATGTTCCCCCTATATCTGTTCCCCGGTTCAACTACAGGTACTTTTAAAATTTTTCTTAAAAATCGGTGATTTTTTCATAATACCAATGTTTAAAATCTTGAGAAATGTTTCTAATTCCCACACAATAGCTCAACTTGGAGTGCCTCAATTCTTGTTCAAAATGACAGATGCGCCTAACTTTGAATTAATGTTTCTCTGAACGTCTTTTCAAAGGTTCCCGTTCTCCATTTCAAGAGAACGGACGAAGACAAGCTGAATTCTTACCTGCTATAACCTTCGCCAGTTATACTGCCGAGGAGTTTACCGTATCAGACTTCCTAGATTGTCCCTTTTAGGTTAGGAAGGTTGGTTGTATTTATCATCTTCCTACCTATAAGCTATATTAGTCGCTACGTCCAGTAGATTCTTATGGCAAACAATTCATAGGCCATTCTCTCTGGAATTTTCTGCGCGCCAATGCTGGCCCATGTTGGTTTTACTTGTCATATCCTTTTTTACCTATATTAATCCTTATTTTGAGTAGATTCTTATGACTAATAATTCCTAGGCTATCTTCTTTGGAATCTTCTAATTGTCAACGACGGACACTGATACTATACACAGCTGCCTCGTCCGCCTCTGAGTTTAATCCACAGATAACTTCTTCAGCAAGCTTGAACCGTTAGTAAACAATGCTGTCAGCATAGGTTTACTGGCCACGCATAGATCCTATTGGGTCCTTAGCGATGCCAGTCGGAGTTCCGTTTGGGTGCGAAAAAAGAAGTGTTCTCTTAGGATGCTCGTCGATCTTACAAACTTCCAGAGGGGTTTGACGCCTTGCTTCGAGACCTGTTCTCAGACGAGAACATAGAGAGACCTGACGAGAACCGAGACCTGTTCTCTATAGATTACGGTGCATTGACACAGTAGATGTACCAAAGTTCCTCTGCTGCCCACTGCCATGCATTTCCTGTAGCGTTCTTATAATAATCTGTTAAAAACTATTCTTAATTTGGATACATAATCATACAAAGTAATCTGTTCATCGATATGCTGAGATCGCTCTCTCACTTTCTTCTTGCTATTCCTATCAACTTCTTACAATGTATAAAGAAATCACTTGGACACATTTATAAAATTCAAATAAAATTTTGAAATTCGTTCATTTTTGAGCTAATTTCAAAACCTTACAAATCATTTTTGATAAATAGATAGAACAAAATAGAAATAAATATGCATTAGCTCACACAGAATTTCATTTTGAAGCAGGTGTTCCGTACACTTTTTAGTCCAATACCAATTGAAACTGGTCTCATTAATTCAGTGAGTAGCGCTGAGTAGCATACCAGAGGCCCTCTGTTCGATTCCTAGTTCAGACTGTGTTGTTTGTCTGCGTTGACGAATGTTTGTCTACTTCTATCGCTATCCACATAAAGAAGATTAGATTAGAAATAACTATCTGAAACCATATTTGCCACTCAAAATGTTTGTAAAAAACAGATGTTTGGGTGTTTGAACCCCCAAATCCCCCTCCACCCCTGTGTGCAAAACTCTAAGTATGACTTCAGCCACTCAGCAAATTTCAGTACCACCAGTCAGCATTCTATCGAATAAGGTCTGCCTATTCGTTTCAGATTTCCTATGTATTTCTGTGCCTTTGGCCAATATTTTTAAATATTTCAGAATCGCTTGAACACTCTTAACTACGAGTTTAAAAATAAAAAAATTCAAATTTGGGTACTTATTACAAAAACCACATTTGATAAAAGATACTTAAGGTACGATTTGACTAATTGACAAGATGTCAAAATTTGATCACTCACCTCGAAGCAGTTCGACTAAAGCAGAATCATCAAATATTTAGTGTTAAATTGCCGTTTGCAAGTATTTGACTCAAAGTCAAACAAATTTTGATAATTTCTCAAACAATCTAACGTGCCCCATTGTAGAGTGAAACAGTCTGACTGTCCACTGACTGAAAAAATATTTTTAAAAGGTCACATTTTTTATTTGACTTAAATAAAAGTTGAAAACAGAACAAAAAAAGTTCAAATAACAAATAATTGGTTAAGTTGTTGAGTGAACAAATAAAACTGATCAACCGCATTGGTTTTATTTGTTCACACAACAAAGTCCACTTCAATCATTTTGTTTACTTCAAAAACTCCAAAAATCTTTGTATATTAAAAAAATAAATATTTAATATAAAATCAAAAATGATATATTAAAATAAATAAAAAAAATAAATATTTAATATTAAACCAACACTATGAGAGCTGCCTTCGTTGGCAGTGAAATTAAATTTTCAACACTTAACTTTTTTTACTCACTTGCAAAGAAAACGCTTTAACTTAGATGTTGTTGTCGTTGTTGTTGTTGTTGTTTATTAAAAATTCTCTTCAAATATTGGCAGCAAGTGATGCGCAAAATTGGCATTCCAATTGCCATCTCAGCCGTGAAAATGTTTGGCAATTTTTCATTTGGCACAAACACGCGCACGTGTCCAAAACTCCTTCAACACTGCAACACCACAAATGAAGAAATAAACAAAAATAAATAAAAATAACAGTTTGTCGAAAACGAAGCGCGAACGACTCACTCACTCACTCACTCACTCATTAATTGTGCGCATATCCGGCATTGAGTGCACGTAAGCCGCGCGTAAGTCACATTAGCTCGCAATTGATTTATGGCTCGGCCGCAGTACATTTGCCGGTAAGCCTAAAACTATGCAACAGCCTACTCGGAGCGCGCCGCGAAGGGTTGGGCCGGCAACTGGCATATTTGCGCAAGTAGCAAATATTTGACACGAATTGTGGGCGGCCCGGGGGCGGCGGCAATAGCCGCTGTCAGGATTTAATGTATACGCCGACTGTGTCGGGCTTTAGCGATCGATTATGCTTTAAGTAAGTAAACATTTAGGCATTTTTCCGCTCCGCCGCACAAACAACACACACACACACACACACGCGCGCATGCAGCGGTCCTTCTCGGCTCGGTTTCCTCGTGCTTGCTGCTTTGACCTTGATTTCAACAAGAAGACAAAGTGGCAGCGCCCAAACGGAATGCCACAGGAAATGAATCTCTCAATTTCGAAAGGAAACGCAAACGCCCTGTCGTCATGCCGCACGCCCACTGCGGTGCGTGTTGCTTGTGCCGCCACTACGCGCCTAGGTGTGTGTATGTGTGTGTGTGTTGCGTGCGCGCGTGAGTGTTTGACCACTGACACAACATCACACGGCGCTTTCGAGCATGATGGATTATCTGCTCTGCGCCGTGCTGTATCGATTTTGTTGCTGTTTGCTATTGTTGATGTTGTTATTGTAACACACACATATCAACACACAAACATAAAACATAGCATAGTTTACGGCACACGGCAAGTCAACTCGCCGTGAAATATCCATTTCGTACCTTCGTTTGCTCGACTGACTGACTGCCTGACTGCCCGACTGGCTTTGCAGTCATCTGTCAAGTGTTTGTTTATTTTTTATGTGCATAAATAAAACATATTCGTACTGTGTAGTTTGCATTTAAAATACTTTCTGTTTTTAGTTTCGGGGCTTTGGTTTTTTGAATAAATTTTGGCAAAACCACGACACAAAGTGACCATTACATTTGTTTTTAGTTGCGGTTAGTCGAAATTGCATTGACAGCAATGTGTGCCAAATGAAAAAAATTGAAATTTTTTTTGCTGCAATGGAGAATTCAAAATCTTGAAAAACTTGACTCCATTAGAGGTCAAAATTTGCGTTTAGTGCTTTACGAGGCTGGATCGTATGGCTTAGCTTTTAGTATTAAATGTTGACTATTTTAAAAAATTCAATCAATCAAATTTAATCAAATATAATTATTTTTATTTTTAGCTTAAAGGCCTTGAGGATGACCTTGAGAAGAAGAGACTGTGCTACCAGTAAGATTTCGCTCTGGACGTAGAAGACATTAGAAGGAAAGCACACTAAAAGGGTTCAGAAGATCAAAGCTTTCAATCGAAAATAATAATTGAATAGATATCGAAATTAACGATTTTTGAAAAATATATGAATTTTATGCATAAAATACAACTATAAATTTGAATAAAATGCACTCAGAACGCCTTAATGTGGCCAAAATAATGCCGAGAAAATTTATAAAATTGTGATATCAGATTGAAAATGGGTAGGACAGCTGAAACGGCTGATATGTCAATTATAACATATAGTTTACATGCACTGAGTGGAATAAAAAAAACAAAAATTGTAAATCGAGAAAAATTACTCTTTTTCAAAAATAACATCTGCAAAGGTGGCATCTGCCAAGCAGCAAACAAATTCACTCGTGAGATGAATTGTATCCAGAAATGCTTCAAAACAAATCTTATCAGCGAATTAATAAGAGGAGTAGTGGAGTTGGGGAATAAGGTGATCCACTGCTTCGACAAATCTTCGAACATGGGCTGGTTAGAGTCAGTAAAAATGCACAACAGTCTAATGGATACGAATCTACCATTTTCTATGAAGATTTCCACCTTTTGCGCTAAAAAAGATGTCCGGAGTAATGATTTCTGAAAGCCCACTGAAGAATTCTGGATGATATAATTTTGTCAAATATTTTGTCCCAACTACAGCAACAACTTGTTCTTAATTACTGATTTAAAAGTATATAGTAATAATAGCAATAAATTGAAAACATTCTATTAAAACTATTTCTTTGATTATTTTTATTCAAATATAATATATATATATTATGTTTTAGTTGTTTATTGAACATTTTTTATTAAAAACTATTATTATTTGTTTGTTTGAAAATGCAGTAGGAATGTGTTTAAATAATAATTCATATTTGTTTTCGGCTTCCGTATTCGGCTTATTCGGCCAATTCTAAATCTTCAGGTGTGGCCAAAAGCGCCGAATACTTTAGCCGAAGATTTTCACCCAGCAATGCAAGTAAATTTGCTCTGTTTCGAAGTATTGAACAAATATCGGGTTTTATCGATATTTCGGACTCAAGATTGCGATTATTAAAAATAATCTCTTATTTTAGCTATTTATGCCAACTGAATTGTTAAGTCTTTTGTTTTTATTAGAAACGGAACTTTAAGAATGTTTTGGCCGTTTTTTTACTAATATGTATATTAGACATGATTTAGTGTTGTATGGAGATTCTTAATAATGGGTTCACGATGCTCCGCAACCGCTCTTACTACTACATCTACAAGTGGGGAGCCAATGGCATAGAAAATTGCCAGTTTTGTATGGAGAAAATAAATGGGAGTCGGTCATACATTTGATACATCTGGGGGCAACCTGGGAGCAATGTGAGCCCATTTTATAAAACCGACCATTTTGTATGGGAGCCCCATTAAGGGTTGGAGATAGGGGATGAGTATGTTTGAAAGAAATGTTCAATAAGGAAAACTAGTGGGGGTCAGTCATAGATTTTAACCCTCTAAGAGCAACTTCTGACCAGCTGTGGAGCAATTTGTCGAATTTCCCAGCTTTTTTGTGAACTTTGACCTCAATGCGACGCATTTAGCCCCACCCTAGCCCCAAAATTTTTTGGCTCATGCACTTTTTCACCAAACTGCATAAAATGAGAGGGTGCGGAGCATCGAAATCGAAAAATCGTCCACTAAATTATGTCTAATGTATATATAAATTCTTATTCTTACTATTTACATATTATTCTTATTATTAATTCTTAAGTGGAACAAAGTAATGAATAAAGAAAAAACTACTACATTTTATCAGTTGTTTCCTCTTTTGTTAGTATTCGGCTTGTTACAAACTTGTTGCTTGAACTTCGGCCAAAAATCCTCCTTCGATTAGATACTAATATTTACATAATATTCTTTCTCACTCTAATTCGAAACGTGGCTTATATAATCAGCAGTTATACAGGGTGTCCCAATAAAAGTGCACAATTTAAATGTTGAGATTTTGTCTGTGCAATAGGCAGCTCTAAACTTTAACAGCTGTCATCTACGATTGAGCCAATAGTTAAAAATGTCCCGCTACACAAAAAAAGAATTATGAATTATCGTTGTGTAAACAATCGATTTATTGGAGCAACTATTTTTTCCTTAAACGAATTTTTGAACTTTTCGGTTTCGAATATTTTTGTTATGCCGAATATTCCGCTTCGGCTTCGGCTACCTTCCGACGGACACTAATAATTACATAATATTTTTTCTCACTCAAATTCGAATCGTGGCTTATCTAATCACCAGTTATACAGGGTGTCTCAATTGGCAACTCGAAACCTTGACCGCTGTCATCTACGATTGTTCCCATAATTTTTAGACCAAATCATCTCCCGACATTTCGATGCCAACTGTCCACTAAGTTTGTGCAATTTCTTTCTTTGGGGTTTCATGACACCTCTACTCAATCAAGTAATCTCTATTTAAACAATTTCTGAGCTCACAACTCAGATCCAACGCATCATTGGTAATATGGAACAACGTTTTGCAAAATGTAAACGAATATCGAAAAAAACCAAAGTCCTGTCATCAGAGCTGCGTTGGCCATTTGTTGTATATTTTCTTTTATACTTAAAACAGTGTAGCATAGACTTTAAAAAAAATGGGTTAAATATGTGGTATCACAATGGACCTCTTAGGCCTCTGAGTGTGTCTCTTACAGAGACAGCCACCATAACCTATCCTAACTTACTTGAAATATGTCTGCTCTGCAAAACCAACACAATGTTACCACTCGCTCAGTAAATGTGTGTTTTAGGTTTTGCTTTAAATTTAATTGTACCCCATTTTATTTTAAAACTGTTTATTGCAAAGGGTGACCAGATAAGAATGATGAGAAAAGAAATTTAAATAGGACAACAGCAGTGTGAGATATCAAAGCGGTCCTGGCTTTATTTTGAAGCTGTCTGGTTGGTGGCTTAAATCGTTTGGGACTATTGGGATAGTTAATACATCTCAACAAGTTTGTGATGCCCTTCAAAACAAGTATTCAAATCTTATGACGCACGCAAAATATTTATTAGAATTAAGGTTGTATAATGATCTCAGACTTTGTAAGTATGCAACATAATTTTTTTATCTCCAATTTTCATAACATGGGTTTCTACCAAAAGTGTTTTAGTTTACAAAATTATATTTCGTCGCGAAAGGCTTAATGTCCAAAACAGTGTATTCTTTCTTTATTTTATTATTTATTATTTATTACGACCGAAATTCACAAAGCAATACGAATGCTCAAAGTGTCTTCTCACATTAAAGCTGTTAAAATATTATTAGCAAAACAATGTCACATTAGGAACAAGCAATGTTCGGAAAACTTAACAAGCGCACATTAACATAAAAATAATTGTCATGACGGCTAACACCGCCGATCATTGTCACTGACCTTCAACAAATAACACGTCATGCACACATAGACGATGTCATTTGAATGACTAAGCAACTGACTGACGTAGTAGAGAAATTACAAAGGACTGCAAGTGGGAATTACTACGAAAATATCTAAGCGTGTACGGGGGTGGAGCAGAAAGCTGTTGTAATTTGTCAATAATTCCACCAATTAGCTTGTAATGTTTACATTTATTATAACTTTTACAATACAAAATCTTCACACTTGTCATAACTTCCAGGTCGATTGTTCAGTTGGTAAACAAAGTTTGTTTTGAAAAGCCAAAAAAAAAATTGACTAAATTTTACTAAAAAAAAATTATTCACTGTTGAAGAACGTCAAAGACGACACAAATTTGCCCAAACGAGGTCATAACTCAGAGGTCAGACTCATAAGAAATGACCTTTGAAAGGTTGAAAATCATTGATTCACACATTTCAACATTCCTCACTGCGAATTCGTCAACCCACATTACATCTGTGCATAATTTTGGTATTTTTGTATTTGTAATTGATTTGCCCAGCATAACTTTACTTCGCCCACAAAGCCTACATACAAAAAGGTTCATATTAAAAAATGTAGAAATGTTCTTTTCTCTTGAATGCATAAATTGTTGGCGTGCAAAAATTCTGACATGCGTTCGCTTTGTTTATTTAAATAAATTTGCGCAAATGCCAGAGCGACATCGAGCGCCAACGAGTGGCCACATTGCGCATTCCCCGAGTGTCCTTCGAAAAAATATTTACGCACAAAATGGCGTCGGTTGTTGTGTTTGCAGCCAATGCCATTCGCTTGCAATAACAACATTTGGCATTCATGTTTTCACAGTGGAGACACTCAAAGTCAAACTAAAAGAGTTAATCGACGTTTTCTTGTTTGGAATTTTTGTGACTGAAGTGAGTGAATGATGCTCTTAAAAGGTAACTCAAGAGATGTTTGACTATGCTAAATCGAATAAAATCGAATAAGCTTTAAACTTCCGCATAAACGAGTGCGACAATTTTGTTTAGTTGTTTATAATTTCGTGTTTTAATGGAACTGTCAGAATTTGTATTGTTGTGATTTCATTATCATAATCCCAATGTACTCCTGTATACAAATATATGTAGGTACATATGTATATATAAATTTTGGGTGCAGTCACTTTTGCCACTCGCTGACGATGTGCGCCAAGTTTTTGCCCCAGTTGCAAGAAATTCACTTGCAACTTTCCCCAAAAAATAGTAAAAAAGTAAAATAGCATTGCCGCGCCCTGCGCCGTTTGGACGGCACTTTAGGGCGGCATTGGGCCGCGACGCAACTTTGCTGCCACACGAAATCGAAGTGTATTAGTCCTGTCGGTGTAATAAAGTGTCGCGAAAAAGTTTGCGCTCAAACGTGAACGCGGGCGCTGTGAACTTTTCTCATAGTTGCGTGGCGCTCCTCGGCACAACTTGGTTGTTGTTTCTTGCCGCACATTTACATACTTTTGCACACATCCTTTTGGTTGGTTGTTTGTTGTTTTTGTAGCGTGCCACATGGCGTGCGCTGCCACTTGGCCCCACTTCGAGATGCAACGACAACATTACGAAATGTTTGCTTTGTTGCTTAATAAACGAACATTTATCAGGCTTTCTTGCAACGATCGACAAATCAATAAACTTATACTTTCAAGTAGCAAATGCAGCAGGAACAAAGTGCCATCGAACTGAGAACACAGACAGCTGACAGTGCATGCAAAATAATTCGATTCCGCTTTAGGAGTCTTCGTTGAACATCAAACGTTCACATTGAACGGCACCTCGTTCCAATTGTTGTCCGTTGTCCGTTTTACGCATCCCACCGTTGTCGCTTTCAAACGTAATCATGTAATTTTATGTGGCAAAGAAGGTGGCAATAAAAGTGAACAGCGTGCGGGCAAGGCGGGGAAACGGCACCAAATGAAGTGTCATGACCAGAGCAACGCCACGAACAACAACACGCCGCAAAGGCAAAAACAAACACGCCCAAAAAAATCATTATAATGTTTATCTAAATGTCACCTTAATGCAACAAGGACACAACAGCGACCAGCAGCAACCAACCAAACAACCAAACAACCAGACAACCAACGGTCGAGCGCGCTTAATGGCTTAAACAAGCAACGCGTAAACAGCAAAGAGTGCGACCAAACGCGCCCACTAACCACCTCTTTCCCACCTCCACCCGACCCACTCACAGCCAAAAAGGACCTCTCGCGCACAGCGTCGATGCCGGTGTAGCGTTGCCATTATATTTGGAGCGCCATAAAAATAATGAGCGGCAGCATAAAACGGCTGTTTGCTGGTTGTTGTTGGCTGTCGAGGGTCCACCATCTTTGCAGCTGCTCATCGACCCATCTTCGCACTGAAACGTTCGCCCATGGCGCGAAAATGTCATAATCAAGTTTCGGCCGCCGCGTTTTCAGCTAATTAAGCGGCCACGGCCGCCGTATTGTTTGTTGTGTTTTGAAGCTGAAGCTAAATATTTACAGTGCGTATTTAATTTTGATGCAAGACTGAAATTTATTTTTATATTTTTAATAGGGAATTTGACTACAAAACTTAAAAAATAAAGAATGAATAACTAAGTTTATTGGCAACAAAGCAACTGCGTTATACGACCTCTGCACTTTATCAGTGGGATGGAGGATTTTTCTAAGCAAAAAATACTTGAAAAATTTAGTTGGCAATGTGAATTGTAATTCGAGCAGTGAGTAGTATCCAAACTCAACAACACGCAGACTAATTTTAACACTGCAAAACGCCGCTAATCAAACCTTCACTCCATGCACACATGGAATCTTGTTACAGAATAAATTTAATAATTACTACAAAAATACTTCAATTTTTAATTCTTTTTTAATGATATATCTTTTTTTATTTTCATTTATTTTATTACATTTTATTTAATTTTATTTTATTTTATTTCATTTAATTTCATTTTATTTTATTTTATTTTATTTTATTTTATTTTATTTTATTTTATTTAATTTTGTTTAATTTTATTTAATTTAATTTTATTTTATTTTATTTTATTTTATTTTATTTTATTTTATTTTATTTTATTTTATTTTATTTAATTTTATTTAATTTTGTTTAATTTTATTTAATTTAATTTTATTTTATTGTATTTTATTTTATTTTATTTTATTTTATTTTATTTTATTTTATTTTATTTTATTTTTTTATTTTATTTTATTTTAATTTTATTTTATTTTATTTTATTTTATTTTATTTTATTTTATTTTATTTTATTTTTCTTAGCAGGAGCCACGTAGAGCAACTCGATGGCACTTGAACAATGCATGAAACAGACTAGTAAAGCCATCTATGGGAAAAGTAATGCATTTTTTTTTTACTTTTATATAAACGAATCGTTACATTCCGACTGCAACGCCCTAATGTGTGTGTTTTCATTTCGCTGGCTGCGAGTTGGTTAATTTCGCGCATTAAATTGCCACGCGGTCCCTGTCCAGGCAGCCTCGTCAATTTCAGTTTCGGTGCAGCCGCAGTGCACTTCCCCCATTTGCGAACGCGCGCGCATTTTATGTCGCTGAAATATTTATTTTAATTTCTTTATTTACGCTGAATGCAGTTTCGCTGTTTCGGCAGCAACAAAAGCAACAACAGAACACAAGCTGCACGCTCTCCCACGGGACTTAAACGGCAGCGAGCCAGCAAGTGTCGCATGTTGCATGTTGTTGTGCACTTTGTCGCTTTGAAAACGACGCCATTTACGAAACAAAATCGCACAGAAAATGAACGAATTTTATTTTCTCTTTGTATGTGTGGGTAATTTTTAAAGCAACACTTTGAAATGCACTTTTTACAATTTATTTCATTTTGTTTTTTTTTTAGGATAAAAAACATTTTTTCATTGCAGAATTCAGCTCATCTCAAGCGGAATTCGATCAAATTAGCTGTGCGATTTGTGTGTCCCAAAGCGCTGACTTGAATGTGATTTTTTGCTAAAATTCCTACTGGGTTCGCGCTCAAATGTCATAACTTATCTATCTGTGTGTGTGTGTGTGTGTGTGTGAATGTGTTTGTGTGTGTGCGCGCTTAGTCAAAGTTGCTTTATGCGTTGGTAATAAAACTAAATTAGCGTTCGGGGCATCGATGTGTCAGAGCAACTTGGCCCCCAAAGCGCCCGCAAGTGTCAAATGAGTCTTGACAAAAGTCGCTGCGAGCTGCTGCGCCACTAATTGCGCCACTCTTCGTGCGCACAAAAGTCAAAAGCGAATAGTCAAAATTTGTATACATTGTAATTTTACAACTTCTCTCAGGTTTACTGTCACTTTTCATGTATGCATTATGGTTGTGTGTGTGTGTGTGTGTCGCTCATGTCATTTGTATGCAATGCAACGAGGGTTGCCACGTTGACGTCAGCTGTGACCATTTGATAGTGAAAAGTAATTTAACAAAAAGTAAAACCGTGTCTTTAAATTTTCAGTTGAAATTAAGTTCTTCTTTAATGCCCCGTTTGCAATTTGACCCAATTAATTGCTTGAAAGTGCCTCAAATTTCAACGTTTCGCTGTTTGTCAATTAAAAAAGTTGCTGCAAAAGCAAAAAAAAACGAAAAGCAAGATTTCAGCTGAACGCATGCAATTTATTTGTGCGCACAGGTGGCACTGGCGACGGCAATTCACCGCGTGACAGTTGCAGCCAGCGGCGCCACAATGCCGCCCAATCAAACTGCCATCCAGCGCCAAATCATTACGCGTGCAGCGTTCGGAGTTTCAAGTGCAGTTCACAGTTCAGTTCAGTTCGCTTCGCTTCGCCGAGTGGTTTTGGAGTTGCAGTCCGATCGCCATTCAAGTCGACGCACTCGTCAGTGCGCGGCATCATTAAAACTTTTGGCTGCAATTTATTTTCCTTGCAATGCTTCGGTCGTTTCCTTTGAGTCCCAAGGAGCCGACTTGTAGTGCGTTTTTTTATTTATTTTCGCTCTCGTTGCATTTTATTTGCAGCTTAACACCGATGCTTAGCAAATATCTTAAACGAGCAAACCATTTCCGGGGGCATTTTAGATTTTTAATAAAAAAAGTTGTTTATTTTGAAAGTTTTCCCTAATTTGATGAATGTTATTGATTGAATTGAGATCGCTTTTCAACTCACAACAATGCGGTTTGTACAATAAAATTGAACAGCAAAGAGGTCTTGTTTTCTCTTTATGAGATTGATTGATGTTTCGTTGTTGTTCTTTTAATATGTTGTTGTTTTCATTAATTTAGATTTTAAAGTTGAAGGAATTGCTTTCAAAGTAGAAAATTAATGATAAACGTTCTAAAAAATTCGTCTAAAAATATGGAATTTTGCAACACTTTACAATTGCTCTATTCACAATCTTTGCAATGGTCTTGCATCGCGTAACATTTGCAAATTGGTGTAATATATTTTTTCTCTACACTCAAAAAAATACACAGAGATGCATTTGCTACACCCATGTAAATATACAACACTGAGAACTCATAGTTTTTATTTACTATAGCGGAGTTCACTCTTCATAGCATTTTAGGTGTACATTTATTATCTTAACAATTTTTGAGTTTGCGCAATGTTTTCGAAAGCAGTTGTAGCGACAGATTGCTACAATAGAAACTTTACACCTAAAATGCTATGAAGAGTGAACGCCACTTATGTAACTTGCAACACCGAATTGCAAACCTGACAGCTGTTGGAAAGAGAAGCAAAAGGCGAAAAGAAAATCTGAAAACATGAAAAAGGAAGAAATAAAGAAACACACTAACTGGAATAAGCTAAATAAAAAGTACAGTGAGAAGGAAAAACAAAATATTAGCACTATTTACAATTGTTTGCAATGGTCTTGCATCGCGTAGCATTTGCAAATTGGTGTAATATATCTTTACGCTACACTCAAAAAATACACAGAGATGCGTTTGCTGCATCCTTGCAAATATGCAATACTAAGAATCAATAAGTTGTATTTACTATGCAAACGCAACACCGAATTGTAAAACTGCAGCTGTTGGAAAGAGAAGCAAAAGGCGAAAAGCAAAACTGGGGAAATGGAAAAGAAAAAAAAGATAAACAAACTAATCGGGATCACCAAAATAAAAATTATAGTTAGGAGGACAAACAAAATGTTAGCACTATTCACAACCTTGTGCAAACGGTCTAGCATTGTAGAATTTGCAAAATGGTGTAGTATATTTTTACTCACACTCACAAAATACACAGAGATGCATTTGCTATACCCTTGTAAATATGCAACACTTAGAATCCATAGTTTTTATTTACTATGCAAATGCAACACCGAATTCCAAAACTGACAGCTGCTGGGAAGAGAAACAAAAGGCGGAAAGCAAAACTGAAAATATGGAAAAAATAAATAAAGAAACAAACTAATCGGGATATACCAAATAAATAGTATAGTAAGCAGGACAAACAAAATTTTAACTAAAATAAGTTCCGGAAGTCGAGATAAAGTAGATCATTGGGAGCTGTAGCCGGCTGTTGTAAATTTCGTAATTTGCTCCAAGTATTGCAAACTAAACAAAAAAAGACCGTTCACAGTTGATGGCAAAAGTTTGCTATTGCATAGATTTGCAATCTCAAATACACAAGATTGTGAATTGGGTTGATAATATTTTCTCATTATGCTAAATTTTTTGCTATACCTAATGCCATCTTAGCACATCATCAACACCAGCATTTGGCAGCTTTAAATATTTACGACTCCATTGCAAAATCTCACAAATTTCGATTTTAAGTAGAAAGCAGTCAGCATTTGCGGGCAATGGCCTCATTAGGCCCACAACAGTCAGTTGGCAGTTGTGACAACTTCGGCATAGTTAATGCGCTCACAACGACATTACA
The DNA here is from genome assembly GCA_963668005.1 of Melieria crassipennis. NCBI lineage: Eukaryota > Metazoa > Arthropoda > Insecta > Diptera > Ulidiidae > Melieria > Melieria crassipennis. The sequence goes on from OY764963.1 coordinate 1,766,416, forward strand.
AGCGACTTGCCAAAACATTTTGGGCGATAATTTCCAATAGCGACTGTCGCTCGGTTCACATTTGCCGTCAATAATCTGCAAATTTATGCACGACTGCGCACTCCCACACGCACGTGGCAGCCACACACGTCGCTCAGCCGAGAGTGAGGCGCTGTGTGCCAGACCAAACCCGGCGAATGCTGGCAAATTATTGCTCGATGGCAACGTTTAATTAATTTGCATTCGGATTCGCATCGCATCGAGTTGGTAGGTGCCGCCATGTCTGAGAAATTCGCAGCGCAGGTAGCACTCGACGGCCGTCTTCGTCGTCAGTGCCTGCAAATTTGAATTTGAATTCGAATTGGAATTGGAATTAGAATTCGAATTAGAATTTGAAGTGAAGCCAAGAGGTAAATTGTTTCAGCTGCGTCGAATGAATTTCGCATACTTCATCGGCCGTTTACGGTGAATGTAAATTGTGCCGTTAACGCGTAGTGAATGCGCTGGGGTTGCCATATTGTTTCAATTTGCAGCGCGCATTTGCGGTTGCGTTGTCTTCCGGCTTGGCACGTTTATTAGGCGAGACGTGGCAATGTGTGTGTGTGTGTGTTCATGGAAGTGGAATTAACAGCTGTTGCATTTAAGCTGTACACAACACATCTACATACATATCTACCATGCGACGAGGTGGCGGGGTGATGGCAATATGCTGCAGCGATGCTTCTAGTTGCCTGCCAATGCAAATACGGTTAGCTGCTTCCAAGAGTTCTCGAAGAAAAGCTACAAAAGCGATAGCGAAATTGATTACTGTTGCGATGCAATCAATACAAATAACAGGAACCCCAACAACAATAACAACAACAACAACAACAACAACAAGAGCAGCAGCAACAACGGCACAACACAAATAAGGGTAAACAACAACAGGAATAACATTTCAAGGCGCACACTTGAAGCATGTAAAGGATGTTTGTGAATTGGCACAAACACTTGGCGAATGCGGCACATATGCACAGCCACCCATGCGGAAATATTTCAATTTCAGCCAAGGCGCAGGCACAGGCGCTGTCAATTTGTGTGTGTGTGTGTGTGTACGTGTGTTTGTGAGTGTTTAAGTGGGTTGAATGGCTGGAATTGTATTGAAAATTGTTTATTTTTAATTTTGCACATTGACATGGAAACTTTAAGCATCACAAATAGACATTTTTTCGTGTCGATTTATGTCGAGTGGTGTGTGGATTTTAAAGTGACTTTTAGGTGAACAATGATCTTTTGCAAATCTGTTTACTATCTGATTAAACAAATACTTTGAAATCCATTTTCTATTTTTTTAGGTTCAATTAAAGTTTTGTTTTCATTTCCACTGTATTTTTTATTGTTATTGTAATTTTACTTTATTTTATTTTATTCATTTCATTTCATTTTATTTTATTTTATTGAATTTTTTTATTTCACATCATTTTTTTTATTTCATTTTACTTTATTTTATTTTACTCATTTCATTTCATTTTATTTTATTGCATTTTTTTTATTTCATTTGATTTTTTTTATTTTATTTCATTTTATGTTATTTTTTTTATTTTACTTTATTTGATTTTCTTTTCTTTTCTTTTTTTTCTTTTCTTTTCGTTTCTTTTCTTTTTTTTTCTTTTCTTTTCTTTTCTTTTCTTTTCTTTTCTTTTCTCTTCTTTTCTTTTCTTTTCTTTTCTTTTATTTTCTTTTCTTTTAATTTATTTTCTTTACTTTTCTTTTCTTTTCTTTCCTTTTCTTTTCTTTTCTTTTATTTTCTTTTCTTTTATTTTCTTTTCTTTTCTTTTATTTTCTTTTCTTTTCTTTTCTTTTCTTTTCTTTTCTTTTCTTTTCTTGTCTTTTCTTGTCTTTTCTTTTCTTTTCTTTTCTTTTCTTTTCTTTTCTTTTCTTTTCTTTTCTTTTCTTTTCTTTTCTTTACTTTTCTTTTCTCTTCTTTTCTTTTCTTTTCTTTTCTTTTCTTTTCTTTTCTTTTCTTTTCTTTTCTTTTCTTTTCTTTTCTTTTCTTTTCTTTTCTTTTATTTTCTTTTCTTTTCTTTTATTTTCTTTTCTTTTATTTTCTTTTCTTTTCTTTTCTTTTCTTTTCTTTTCTTTCCTTTACTTTACTTTTCTTTTCTTTCCTTTTCTTTTCTTTTCTTTTCTTTTCTTTTCTTTTCTTTTCTTTTCTTTTCTTTTCTTTTCTTTTCTTTTCTTTTCTTTTCTTTTCTTTTCTTTTCTTTTCTTTTCTTTTCTTTTCTTTGCTTTTCTTTTCTTTTCTTTTATTTTATTTTCTTTTATTTTCTTTTCTTTTCCTTTCTTTTCTTTTCTTGTATTTTATTTTCTTTTCTTTTATTTTCTTATCTTTTCTTTTTTTTTTTTCCTTTTCTTTTCTTTTCTTTTCTTTTCTTTTCTTTTCTTTTCTTTTCTTTTCTTTTCTTTTCTTTTCTTTTCTTCGCTTTTCTTTTCTTTTCTTTTCTTTTCTTTTCTTTTCTTTTCTTTTCTTTTCTTTTCTTTTATTTTATTTTCTTTTATTTTCTTTTCTTTTCCTTTCTTTTCTTTTCTTGTATTTTATTTTCTTTTCTTTTATTTTATTTTCTTATCTTTTCTTTTCTTTTGTTTTGTTTTGTTTTCTTTTGTTTTCTTTTCTTTTCTTTTCTTTTCTTTTCTTTTCTTTTCTTTTCTTTTCTTTTCTTTTCTTTTCTTTTCTTTTCTTTTCTTTTCTTTTCTTTTCTTTTCTTTTCTTTTCTTTTCTTTTCTTTTCTTTTCTTTTATTTTCTTTTCTTTTCTTTTCTTTTCTTTTCTTTTCTTTTCTTTTCTTCTCTTTTCTTTTCTTTTCTTTTCTTTTCTTTTCTTTTCTTTGCTTTTCTTTTCTTTTATTTTCTTTTATTTTCTTTTCTTTTCTTTTCCTTTCTTTTCTTTTCTTGTATTTTATTTTCTTTTCTTTTATTTTCTTATCTTTTCTTTTCTTTTGTTTTGTTTTCTTTTCTTTTCTTTTCTTTTCTTTTTTTTCTTTTCTTTTCTTTTCTGTTCTTTTCATTTCTTTTCTTTTCTTTTCTATTCTTTTCTATTCTTTTCTTTTCTTTTCTTTTCTTTTCTTTTCTTTACATTAAATTTTTTGTATTTTCGTTTTCATTCGGATTTAAATTTTCTAATTTTGTTTTTATTTTAATAATATTTTCCTATTTTCATTTTTATTTTTGTAATTAATTTGATTAGTTAATTTAAATTTTAATTGTAATTAATTTTATATTTTATATATTTTTTTTACTTTTTAGTTTCAATTTTAATTTTTATTTCGTTTTTAGTTATTTTCCTTATTTTCGATTTTAATCTAATTTTTATTTCACTATTTTATTTAATAATTTAAAAAACTTTATTTACTTTTATATTATTGGATTTAAGTTTTTATATTATCTTACGTTATATATTTTCTACAGTAAATTTTTCCAATCTTAATTTTATATTTATTTCGGTTTTCATTTTAATTTTCATTTCTTTTTCACATATTTACTTTTTCTTTATTTCATTAATTTCATTTATTTTTTACATTTTATATTTGAAGTTATTTAATTAATTAATCTTTATTATTTTGTATTTATTATCTATCTTATATCTTTGTATTTGTATTTTGGTTTTAGTTTTCTTATTTATTCTTTTATTTTTAGTTTAATTTTATTTCAAGTTAAATTTTATCTTCCATTTTTATTTTTACTTTAGGTTTGATTTAGTTTTAAATTTTATTTTATTTTCAAATTTAGTAAAACTTATAATTTAATTTATTTATCGTTATTTTCTTTTTGTTTTTTAATTTTTAAATTTTAATTTTAACTATAATTTAAATTTTTATTTTAATATGAATATTAATTTTAGTTTGATTTTAATTTCAACTTTGATCTTAATTTAATTTTTAATTGTGATATTAAAAAGAATATGTTGGAATTATTTTTCTTTCGAATTTCGCAAAAACATTTTTGAAGAATTTAATATAAAGCATTATTGAAAAATAACATATTTTGAATGCATAATTAGTGTGGCCATATAGTCACGTTAGGCGTTATCGAGTTAATTTTAAACTTAATTTAAATTTTAATAATAATCTTAATTTCATTTAATTTCAATTTTCGGGTCAATTTTAGTTTAATTTCAAATTTTTATAAATTTTTAATTTTTTATGTTTCTATTAATTTCAACTTTAACTTTGCTTTATTGCATACTTTTTTTAATTTTTTATTTCTTCAGCTTTTTTGTCATTTCTTTTGTGTCTCGTATTTGCCTCATTTATTTTAATTACGTACTTAGTTCATTTCACAAAATTAATTTGTCTTCTACTTAGTCAACATAACCTCATTCTTTGCCATTATACAAGGCAAATTAACCTTAATGAAACTGCCGAACTACTCCTACTGTTTCCTATTTGCCATTTTGCAATTGTCGCCCTGGGCCAACATGGCGTATACGTATTCAAGGAAAGTGAAATCTTCAACTCGTCGAACAAAAAACTCGACTCGATTACTTGGCCAATCTTCGGCCAAATTGGCAAAATGCGCAAAATGTTGCTCAATAATTAACCACTCGAATGATTGGCTATTAGTCGAAACGTGGGTCACGGCGACGCTGAGGCCGACGACGAACAATGTTGCAGCCATTTATGAGTTTTCCGCTGCGCTTTCGACGGTGGCAACCGGCAATTGTGGCTAAGCAATTCAATTGCTGGCACGAACAACGCTGCAATGCAAAATCGGCGATATTTGTTGGCAGCGCCGATGTTAATGGAATTATTGTGCACGGCAATTGGCCGCTGCCGCCGACTTTGCATATGGCCGACGTCGGCCGCTCTTATTGTCGGCCGAATGCAGTTGCAATGCGAGCAGATTGGAAATTTCTCGGCAATATTGCCGACCAATTGACCTTCGATCGGGCGGCGCTGAGCTGTGCAGCTGGAGGTGAGCGACAGTAATTGTGTGTGTGTGTGAGGAAATTATTTCCACTGTAAATTTGAATGGGAAATTGAAAAACTTTGTGCTTTGTTGGCATTTGATTGCGCCGGGCGCTGGAAAATCCAATGCAAGTGGGCAGTCGAACGCTGAGCGCTGTTTATTAATGCATTTCGACAGAGAGCAGTCGGCGAATGGGCGAGCGGCGTTGCGTGGAAATCGAGCATGAAAGGAAACTAATCGAGAAATCAAAAGGCAATAACGCAATTCAATGATATATAAAAATGAAGTATGAATTGTTACTTGCATTGCTGGATCTATTTTTCATGGGTTTTTGCGCTGTCATTTAATTTTTCTTCAAACGCTGTTCAGTTTTTCTACGAAGCGGTTAAAAAATTATTTAAATTAAGTTAAAAATATATGCAAAAAATTACAGGAAATACTTAACTGCACTTAAATTTCCAAGTTCTTTCTCATAAAAATTAAACTCTCTGCACACAAAACCTTTAAAACCATTCTGTAAAAAGATAAAATCACCCAAACGCCAACACAAAACGCACAACGCACTTTTCCGCCTCACTCGAGTCCAACTTGTGCCCATGGGCCAGTTTGTTGTATTTTTTTCTGTCTCTCCTTGTTGTGTTTATTTTTATTTTATGTAGCTATAAAAGTTTCGATGCGCTGTAAAATTAAGCAAAATCGTTGTTGTTGAAGTTTGGCTTTGGACGTCGCGTTCACTAACTTATGAAATAAAACTAATTAAAAATACAAAAACAAAAAAGTTCAAACTTTTTTTTGTTCTACTAATTGCTGTTATAGGTTTTTGCATTAGTGTTCAGTTTGGGGAGCGAAGGGGGGAATTTTATGTTAGAGTCGTTTGAACAAGCGAAACTCTCCAAGTTGAAAGGTGAATTTTTAACAACTATCTCAGGTGCTGCAAAGTATTGATTTTGTTTTGTATTTGCTATATAGTATATGAACGTGGATATATATGTACACACAACTGTGAACTGTAATTTTCATGAGACGTGATTTTAAGCGAAATTTAAAGGATATAAAGAAGAGTAAAGAAAAATGTTGGTCATAAGCATAAAAGATTTTATGAGCTAACAAAAGTCGATACAACAATCGAATAGACGAACTGTCGAACAGATATATTGACGCACGAACAGACAGATTATCCAAACAGTCAAAGCTGTAACTGTGCAGTGAGACAGAAGCGAAACAGTTGAAAGAATGGAAGCAGAATCGCCATCACTATTGAACTGTCACACCAACGAACCAACGAATCAACGGATGCCCAATTTTGATGGCCATCTCTGTCGTCGACGCATTTGCTGTCCGCCCGTTTAATAGCAAATAAATTGGCAACATTAAATTAACCGCATTCAGCTGTTATTGCCGACATTGCGCACAACTGTGCCGGAAATTGCGTTACCGCTGCAGACAATGCAACCGAACCGCCAACAAACGTCGCGCCACAGAAGAGAAAAATTGTCCCAATTGCAAACGCAATGCAACTCAACATTGGCTTCGAAGCGCATTCAAGGCAAATAGCAACAACAACTCACGCGCCATTACAACGACGTTATTTCCAGCGATCCTATTGAAAGCGTCTGCTGCAGCTGAATAAATTCCTGTCCATTGGTTTGTTGTTGAAATTAAAACGAAATCAGTTTGATTTTCGAGCGATTATTTGACTTTATTACAAAAATATTTGAGCGCTGCCAAAAATGTGTTTTATGCATTTTTTATTAGCAACAAAAGGGAATTTTTCATTTTAATCGCGCATAACTAGAACATGAAAGTTTTGAATTTGTTACGGCCAATTTGAGCTGTCAAAGGCTGCAGTTTTTTTGGCCTTGTGTTATTTTTTGGTTCTTGTTTTAAGTGATAACATAAAATTGCATATAAAAAGAATATTTAATTTGTTGCTTTTTATTTGTTTGAGTATTAAATTTTTTCGAGTGTTGTCCACATTTGTCAGTGCAAATTATGAAAAAATTAAATATAAACAACATTTTGTTTTAGCTCCCATGGTATTTATTTAAATGTTATTTCATTTTTTTGCATTATGCTGCACTTGTTACCGTTACATTGAAAGCCACATTCGTGGAAACAATGAGCTAACTATTTATGCGCTACACTTTCAGCGGTCACATAGGCATGCGAGATGAGTTGGAGAGAGAGAGTCTTTGAAGGGGTCTTTTGATTTGACATTTGACAGATTATTTGAAAGATTATGAGTGATGTGATGTGATGTGATATGATGTGATGTGATGTGATGTGATGTGATGTGATGTGATGTGATGTGATGTGATGTGATGTGATGTGATGTGATGTGATGTGATGTGATGTGATGTGATGTGATGTGATGTGATGTGATGTGATGTGATGTGATGTGATGTGATGTGATGTGATGTGATGTGATGTGATGTGATGTGATGTGATGTGATGTGATGTGATGTGATGTGATGTGAAATGATGTGATGTGATTTGTTGTGATGTGATGTGATGTGATGTGATGAGATGTGATTTGATGTCATGTTATTTGATGTCATGTTATTCGACATGTTGTGATGTGATGTGATGTGATGTGATGTGATGTGATGTGATGTGATTTGATTTGATGTCATGTTATTTGATGTGATGTTATTCGACATGTTGTGATGTGATGTGATGTGATGTGATGTGATGTGATGTGATGTGATGTGATGTGATGTGATGTGATGTGATGTGATGTGATGTGATGTGATGTGATGTGATGTGATGTGATGTGATGTGATGTGATGTGACATGATGTGATGTGATGTGATTTGTTGTGATGTGATGTGATGTGATGGGGTATAAAGTAAAATGATACGTAGTGAGATAAAATTAGATGCGATGAGATTTTTAATTTAATAATTTAATTAATAATAATAATAATAATTGACTGGTACGACAGCCCGCTTACGCGAGACTAAGGCCTAGCTTCCCGCTACTACCCGTGTTGTGCGTGTGAATTTGTACGCGGGTTGAAGGGACCTACAGTTTTATGCCGGTTCCGAACGGCAGTGTGGGAGCTTTTTCATAAGCAATTTTTACTCTCAGAGGTTTGCCATTTCCAGCTGAGAGGACAGCCACCGAAAGAGAAAACGAGTTTTCCCGTTATTTTTTTAGGTGTTATTACAGGCAGTATTTGAACCTGAGGTTGCTGCCTGCGACTCGCGGTCCAACGCACTAACCAACTGAGCCACGGCGGCTGCGATGAGATAGTATGAGATAATTAAGCTGAGATGGGTTAAAATTAGTTCTGTTAAAACTGATGAGATGCAATAAGTTGAAAAAAAAATTTATTAAAATGAAATAAGGTGTGGTATTAGACGTGACGAATTAAAATATGATGTAATGACAAGATTTAATGTTTGTTGAATTAAGGTAAGAAAAGCTACATCACCTTTTTTGAGTTCTGTCCAAATGATATGAGCCAATAACGATGTGAGATCAGCTGTGAGAAAAGATGAGTTGATTTAAAATGTTATGATGCGACGAATCTGTTTATGAAAAGGTCCTCCTGACCGACAGTACTGCACAGCATTTGGCCACTGTTTCGTGCCTAAACGCCACCGCAAAGTGCACTGAAGTGCATTTTTGCACAGCTGTTTTTATTGCTGCTTTCACCAGATTTTTTTAATTTTACAGATTTCAAATATTTATGCCAACAGCGCAGATTTTTTCCAACATGCTTCGTTGTAAATGTGTTGAAAAATAATTGTGTTAGCAGTTCTTTTTTCGGCGCAACTCAACCGAACGCGCTACATGGCGTTAATGATTATTGGCGCTGAGCAAAACTTGTTTGCAGGTATTCACTGCAATCTGATATTTGGTTTGGGTTTCGGCTGGCAGAAACCTCCTCAAATAGACCATTTAAAAAGCGCTTTAATGCAGGTGCCGTCAAAATTACACCGCAAATTTTCACGAAATATAAATTACACTTTTTTCAACAATTCGCACCACACTCGATCGCACCGGCAGCGTTTAAGTTGAGTAATGCGCTTACAGCTCGACGACTGCGCCGTTAAATTAATTGCCTTTATAGTTTTTGGATTTCGGGCGATTTCAACTCGATTCGCCGGCACAAGGCGAACAGTTCGCGCTGCGCTGGCAACCGCACACCATAAATTAAATTCCACCACATCCCATGTCCGTCATGCGAGCGCACTCGTGCACTTTTGTCTTATTCTTTGTGCCGGTGTGTTGTTATAGTTTGTGCTGTTATTGTTTCTGCCGCCGCTGCCACTTCCTGCGCCAACTGATTGCGCGCATTTTCCGCCCAACTGGGCTTGATTACAGCGTGAAAGTGCACATTGCGAAAAGGCTTAAATCGCTGCCAATAACTCTTCGCCTCTGCCGTGGCCGCGGCTCTTTGCGCCCGAACGGCGTACAATTAATTACGCGTACTCGCGCGGCATGAAAACGGCGAAAGGGCCGCGACGACGCGAAACGGAAAGTTGATTTCCAGCTGGACTTTCGCTCGTTCGAACTTATCAAAGCATTCGAGGGTTAAATGCGAGGCAGTTGCATTGCAGCGGGTCAAAGGTTTGGCCATCGAAACTCAACAGCAGAAATGTCGATGTGATGCGGCAGCGGTGATTGTGCATGACTGCGCCGGAATTCAGCTGCAAAGGACTAAAGAATTAATTCAATGTATGAGTCGCTACTTGAGCTGATTCTGTGTACTGGTTGCTGAACGGTAAAGCGTTCAAAGTACACAAGTTCGACTTCAGGTCTTCGATTGCTTTTCTAGCCATTCAACTCGATGGTCTATGAAGTAATTAGCTTTTTTGGCGAAGTGTTCAAGAAAAACAAGTTCGACTTCAGGTCTCAATAGTTCAATAGTTCTTCAATAGTTTATGAAGTGTTTAGAGTTTTTGACGAAGCTGTCGAGGTCAAAAAATTCAGCTTTGAGTTCCTTGTTGCCTTTTTAAACATTCAACTCGATGGTTGATGAAGTCTTCAGATTTTTTTGACGAACTATTCGAGGTAAAAAAAAAATCTACTTCAGGTCTCTGA